>JAHZMZ010002704.1:0-32391 GCA_027743805.1 Lepidocyrtoides sp. E14 | reverse complement strand
CAAGAAGAGAAACGCAAATAACCGTTGTCATCATCAAAATTCAGCACAGAAAATGTACATTTACATGTTTGAGGAAAAAAGACAGTCTTTTTGATTGAGCGAATGGGGAAGCGAACGTGTATTCTACATTTTTTTGGCAACGGATTAGATTACAGAAAACGGCGACGACGACGACAAAAACGAAAATGATATCACACGTTAAAAAGTAAAATGGCTTTGGCACAAGCACAGCCAAAACTAAAATAGGTTTCCAGCAAAAAAAAAGAGGACTGACTGACTGGAATGTGTGTGTAGTAGTAGTGTGTAGCTGTAATGTTTTGCCGAGAGGACCGCAGGTGTACTTGACATTGTTATGGAGGCAATGAAGATGATGACTATGAAAGCAGCAGAATAGCAGAGTCAGTTGGTGTAATGGAGAGAGAGAGAGAAAGAGGAGGTAGAAAAAAAGACTGAAATGAAAACGGCTAGGCATAGTGGTAGAAAATACGAAGAAAAGAGACTTTAAAATGAACTAACTCGTATCATCATTACTATTGCATGCCGTGTGCCACACAAACTAGCCAAACTGGAGCCAGCATTTTTTTTTATTCTCAGCCAGTATATGACTGTACCAAAACCAGCCAGCAGTCATCCGACGAGTTTTCCTTCCGGTGTGTGTGGTGTGTTTGTAAGATTTTGTTAGAGAAATGAATTTTACATGCAGGCGATGTAGTAGTGCGTGTATGTACTGGTTTAAATGAAGAAAAAAAATCTTGTTTTTTTTTCTTGGAAAAAGAAGAAAGCGACAACAAGGATGAGAGAGAAGCCTTTTCTTCCTCTTTTACTCGTTTAAAGTAGAGCTCGGTGAACCCGCATGCAGTTAAGTAAAAAGCGGAGACACATGTACCCGTATTGTAAAAGGACAATAAGATCTATGTACGTACATACATACATACATAGAGTCTGTAGAAATAAGTCAAGTATACTGGATTCAAGAAATGAAGTACTTAATATATGTATGCTTTTGGATTTAAAGAGAAAGCATCAAGATGAGAGAGAAAAAAGAGACAGAGAGTAAAAAAATAAAGAGAGAGTGTAGCAAAAAGAAAAGTGGGTTGACTAGCTGCTGAGGTTTTTGGGGTTTTCTTAGATTTTGCCTGTGGATTCAACTGTAAATCTGGAATCTATAGAAAAGCCACAAAGTTTCAGGCAGAGAACAGCAGGCTGTACAAAAGAATAGAATGATGAAAGGGTACGGCTAAATGTTGAATCTAGACGAGTTTTTAGAAAAGTTGTATAGTCGAACTGGAAGTGAATGAACTAGAAATTTTCCTTTAATGTGTCATCATCAGCACCCTGCCATGTCCCAAATGAATTTAATGATTTGCTAACTATATGGAGCTTTGGATTAAAAACGTAGTTCTTGCATATTAATGCATTAAAATTATTCAGTAATTTTACATGCACAGGTGCATTTTGCATTTCGACTAATTAATCGTGTACAAAATATCCTGAGCCGTATTAGTATATGCTATGTCCAACTGGGATGTAATATTATCATTGAAATTTTGTACATCAGTGGGAAGAACAGGTCTATTGAGAGGTATAGTATGAAGAGGTGAATGATATTCATTCAATTCAACTTGGAATCCCAAGAATCCACTCATTGCAGAGTATAATATACATATATGCTATACATGCAGCCGATACATTGTAACAACGACTGGGTATAAACGGTTGTATGATATGAACCTGAACCGTCTTTTGCTTTTATTATTCTTTTTATAGAAACAGTCGAGATTTTAGAAAGCAAGTGGAATGAAGTACATTTGGATAATAAATGTAGTATGTAGTCGCATGATGCAAATGAGCTCATTTTCCTCTTCTTTCCTTTCTTTTTCTTCTTTCTAGCCTCCATCCATTTCTTTTTCCTTTTAGCTCACTTCTACTGCTTCTCTTGCATTGTTGCTTTATATTCATATAACCACACATGCAAGCAAATCTACTGCATCAACTATTGCTACTATATCGTTGAGGAGAAAAACAAGAGATTTCTCTTTTTTTCTCATGTGCTTGCAACCACTTGTGCTTCTTCATCGCCGCAGCTATCACCATCATCATTCTTAACGTTTTTTTTTTCTTGAACAGTTTTTATTCGTAGTGAGCAAACAGCAGGACCTAAATCTGTTACAAGGATATAGTCAAAGTTGCTGATGTATTCTTTGGGAAATCTTTGCGAAATTTATACAATAAACCCTCTCATTCTCATAATATGGTATTATAATACATTCATGATAACCTCCGCCTTCATGGTATTGTTCCCGGGGGTGGAGTTTCGCTCACAACAACATTCTTGGCATAATATATTTTTGTTTTTCTTTGGAAAAGTTCATGCATCACGTTGTAGCTACTACAGATAATGCAAACAACATGCATAAAAGTGTGTATGTACATATAACCATACTCATCATCATTTTGTATTGCACAACCCCATTATAAGGATTTACTTTTTACTTATTATTATTCCCCTTCTTTAATCTTATTATTATGGTTTTAACGGTGATTTGGGATTAATTCTGGAGTGCCATCACCATCATCCTCATTTGCGATTGACTCTTGCTGCGCTTAAGCGTTTACTATACCTCCGGCATGGCCGTGAGTGGTAATATGTTGTTGCTTTTATGCATTTCCTGCTCATTCTTCTTCTTGTTCCTCTACTACTACTACTACTCCATTCCACCACCCCTACTTCAACTTTCCTAACGAGAAATTAGGGCAATAGGAAAATAGGCGTAGAAAGATTTTAACAAAAACAAAACTAAACAACAAAATTATCATAAAACTCCAAAATAGTTCTAGTTTCCTTTTATTTCATTTCCCACCACTTTATTATTTTTTATTTTATTCCTAAACACAGACCCAGGAAACGACCTTATATATCCTACTTGATGAAAATGAACTAATGTTCATGTTTACATGTTTGGTAGTAGAAGAGAGCAACATCCAATCAAGGGAAATCCCAGACTAAAAATTAATTCAGCCGTAGTCATACAGCCACCTTACCACCACCACCACTACC
Source organism: Lepidocyrtoides sp. E14 (assembly GCA_027743805.1). Classification (NCBI taxonomy): domain Eukaryota; kingdom Metazoa; phylum Arthropoda; class Collembola; order Entomobryomorpha; family Entomobryidae; genus Lepidocyrtoides; species Lepidocyrtoides sp. E14. Next base: position 29,333 of record JAHZMZ010002704.1, on the reverse strand, counting down.
ACCGCCGTCACTTTAACCAGCAACAAACAAACAAAGAAAACAACAACAACAACAATTGCACTGCAGGTGTTCTTGGGTTTTTGTACCACTATTACTGCCACTGTTACTACTGTTATAGATGGATTTTCTTTCTGAAGTAGTAGTAGTAGTATGTAGTAGTTGTTGAAATAGTAGTGGCGACGATGGCGGTAACTGTGGAAAGAGAGAAAGAAGAAGAGATGATTAGGAAGGAGAGAAAAAAGAGAACACGGATTCATTCTTCAGAAAACAAGAAACGAAATGAATTGGCAAAGTTGGATTTTCTTCCTCTCTTCTTGGAAGCTCTTGTTCTCTTTTTCAAGTGTTGTGTATTTGATACAAAAGGAAATGTTAAAGTGTGGTGATGGTTTTGGTATACAAACAGTCTCATTCTCTCACTCACTTACAGCTTTACTTACTTGCTTACTTTTGCTATTTGTTTCTTTTCTTCACACAAACACTCTCAAAATCTAAAAAAAAACTTTGTTTCTTACACACTTCTAAGACTTCTCGTTCTCTGTCTCTCTCTCAATTTCTGTGTTCCGATTTTGCTGTGGATTAATAGAATAGGCGGGCGTTTGTGCGGAGAAGAGAAGAAGAAAGAGAAAAGTTTTTTTTTTTTTTTTTTGTGTGTGACGACGACGAGATGAGCTCGTTTGTTTGTTTGTTGGTTGTTAAGTGTAGAAAGAGAGGAGGAGGAAAGGATGGATTGGAGGGAAGGAAGGAAACAAAAACAGTGAAGAAAATAGGTTCCATGCTGCGTTTACGGAAAAGTGTAGTAAATGTAGTGGTGGTAGTAGCGACAAACAAACAATCCAATTCCAGATGAAGAACCAGAAGAACAACATTATCGTCATCGTCATCATCATCGTTGTTAGACTATCTACTTCACTATATGAGAGCTCTCGTGCCACCTACCTACATCGCCGGGCAAAAAGAAAGCCATTATTATCATCATAAAGCAAGATTTTCTATAAATACCTAAGCAGATCTTCCTCAAACTGGACTGAAATGTAGATAGCAACGAGGTAACAGTGAGTGAGGGGGGGAAGAGTGGAGTAGCAAACTAGTAGATTGGATGTTTGTTTGTAAGTTAGTTACATTGAAAATATATTCCCACCTGGAATGTTTCGCCATTACAATTCTACACATGGGAGGGAAGAAAACAAGCAATAATATTCAGAAGTAGGAGGCTGGAAAAGCGAGAGGCGAAACAGATGAGAAGACTTCCTAATTATAATTAGCCGAATTAAATTACAATTGTTCATTCATTCTCATCATTCTCATCGTCGTCAGAGTTCCTTGCCTAAGAAGAAAGGTATCCTACATTCCTACTGAACATTTTCTGTGTTCACACGTTTTCTGCTGGTGCGAAAACTAGATATCAATGCAGCATTGCTTTTCCTTTTTTCGAGTGTCTTCGCTCTGGCAAACCATTCGTGTGTACAGTATGGGGAAAGAAAGGCATATAATAATGCGGTTTACACTTTCATGGAGAGGAAGAAGTGTGGAATTTTAGTGGAAAAGCCAAAGGGACTAAACAACATTATTATCTAAAATGGAAGTGAAAACAAAAGAAGACGATACAAACAACTACATTTCACTTTCTCCAAATTTGGCTGAACCTAACATATCGAAGCAAGCAGAAGAGCTGGTTTGTTAGTGATGGCGGTGGTGAACTGGTACTGGTAGAAGGGGATTCTTCTTCATCTTGGTTGTTTTTCTGAATAAAACATGAAAATGTTGAATGTACCGGATGATCATCGTATCTATTGCTATCTGCATCATCGTAAAACAAACGACGACGGAGAAGTGGGAAAAGGAAAAGCATCACACGTGTAACTTACAACATCGCATCACCAAAAACTGATGTAGATTTGTGTGTAAGTAAGTGCATTCCTCACACTTTCTGCTTCTCTACTATTTTGTTAGTTTACTACTGGTTATTTTTTGTTTCGTGGGGCTATTCATTATGTATGTTCTAGTGTCATCTTTAAGTGACGAGATCAAAAAAGGCAATTAAAACTTTATCCATTGATCCTGCTATACGCATATGATCAAGACCACTACTAAAGTTTCACAGAGCAAATTTTTTGAAGAGCAAAAAACAAGGCAGGAATAGCAGCAAACATCACTACTTCTCTCTTTGCACTTCACTTCATCATCATCATCATCATCATCATCACTATCTCCAATGCTAATAATGCTAGTCTACTGACGTCACTTTGAGATGACCCCTATACTTTCCCTCTCTTATATTCCCGTTAAATTTGCTACAATATAGCAGCCGGAAAAACAAACAAGAAGTAATCAACAACACTTTCAACTTTTGCATATTTAAAGCAAACGATGAAAAACTAGGCAGACAAGACGACAGAAGAAACAAAATGAAAGCGAATGTCTACCAAACTACCTATTCACACATGTACACTTCTGTTCTTAGCAGAATATCAGTACACACTACACACGTACGTAACTTTTGATGCACATATGCTGCTGCTGCTTTCTGGTGAAAGCATAAATAAATGTGTAACGCCTTTTCTTGTTCCGTGTCCGTGAATGAATACTCTTGTATTGTTTTATACGCGTTTTAAAAATTAACTACGCACAATGCAGCGTATGTATGTACTGCTGCTGATGCTGATGTCTATTTTTCAAACTTTATAGACCTAGCTTACCTACTACACCCGATACGACTAGGTACTTGTGTAACTTTTGTGTGTACGATTACACACCACATATTCCAGTTTTTCAAGGTACCTACATACATTATTTCACTAGAGAAAACTCCATTTCCCCATTCATCTCTCTTTCCTTTTTTCACGAATTATTTAATTCTTCCTCTTTTCTTTCCTTGTAATGCATAAAGTACGATTACAAAACCACCAGAAACAAGCATCAGAAGTTAAATAGAGGACGAAACAAGTGTAGAATTACAAAGTTGCTGATACCTACAAAATTTTTATTATTTATTACAAGCCACATTGCTTCCGTTGTTGCTGACTCATTCATTCAAATTCCTTTTGTAGTATTTATTCTACCTACTTAAAATGCTACAAATCAATAATTAGTTGAGTTGAAAATACTATACTTCCGTATTTAAACATGATTGCTACAACTGACATTTATAATACTGACAAATCCTATGTTCTACAAGTAATCTCGTTATGCCCCCTATGCCCCCATATCCTGATCGTTTCATGTAGAATCCAGATCTTGACTATAATAGACAACTTCCTTTCTACTTACTTTCCGGGCGCAGGGAATTTCTTCTATCTGCAGTGGGCGCGCAGTATTTCATTTCTGTACTATATCAACGTTGAGCGTTTTAGTTAGTCAATGAGTCGCGTAACTTTTTCATCTTATCTTAATTTTTTATTTACAACTGCATCAACCCTTTCCCAATACTTTCATCCGTCATCCACCAGTCGAACTAACTAGCTTTACGTGAAATAAAATATTGTTTTTTACCTTTTTATTACGTGTATAGAGCAACATTTTCCTCCTTACTATTTCCATGCATTTATGTGGCAGTATCTAGGTGCCACAAAACTCATTTGAAGTTACGTACATATTATGTGTACGGACAAACTTTTGAGATAGGCGATGTAGTAACAACAGCAGTGGTGACGATGACGGCATGGACAAAAGGACAGGAGGAGGGGTAGTGAACGCCTATTAACATGGGCATGTAAAAAAACCCTATTATCGGTAAATCTATATCTGCACACGTGCATGCATGATCCATTATACAAAAAGAGAGAATAATGTAAAGTGTTGTGTAGTACTCAGTACCTAAAAATATAGGCGTTTTGTACTTGTGCATTCCTCCGGGAAATTTTGTTTATCATATTAGTAGTAGTCAGTAGTAGTATTTTTTTATACAAAAAATATACAAACTATACGCATTGTAAATACTGTGTGAAACATATATCCTAACCTACCATACCATTTAGGAAAAATGAAGGCTAAAAAAAGATAACTTGTAGCAGCAAAAGCACACTACTAGCGATCGTTATCATTGTTTGTAGCTTGTTGTACGATGTCCTTTCCTGTTTTGAGCAAGCGAGTGAATATAAAATGAACTCGCATTTTGAAAAGAATAGAACATCATTCAAAATTTACACTTTACTTCATTACTCTACAGCAGTATATACTCATGAAATTATGCATATATGCATGCATTTAACGACATAGGCATACATGTACACATGTATAATATAATGTGCTTATCCTATCAACAACGTTTTCTTTGATAACTTGATGAGTAAAACATACCGCGTGTAATACTCCTTTATACCATTCCATCTCGTTATAACATGAGAAGAAGCCAAAGCCACGCCACCAAACTATCTCACTATTTACCATTTTCTCTGCATTTTAATATTCAAAAATGGCTACATGATGCATTTTCTGCTACACTAATAATGTGAACGTTTTCTCCCCAAAATGGCATAAGTTTATGGACAAAACAGTTGTTGTGAAATAGAAGAGAGTTGGGTAGTGAAACAGCAGTGCTACACAGTATACCACACTTGCAATTTATTTCTCTCTGTTGTTTACTTTTCACACATGAGAAACTCACCAATATACATGCATACATATTCTTCATATAAGAGCACGCACAATCGTTTTGTCTGCTTATATTAATTCCTTACTTTTCATCACTATTTATCTCTCCCCAAACTTTGTACTCCTCCGTGGACACGATTCCCACTCACTTGCACACACAAACCAACAAGTTTTTTTTTAGTCCAAGAAAAAGGAGTAATATTATACCTATTTGGGGAAACTGCACTACTCTCTACTATTCAACTCAAAAGCAAATAGAAAAAGTGTGGCATGGCATGTCATGACACACAAGGGCAAAATAAATATTCGCCCACCATCACCACCACCACTACCGATGAAAAGCAATACAAAGTATAAAATGACCAGTGCATGCATTGTATTATAATAGGCTATCATCATACAATAGAAAAAGTGAGAATTCAAAGTTGACTATGTAAGCAAAACTACAAGAAAGTAGAGACAGCAAGTAAACTTTGTTTTTTTCTCTCTTTAAAAAAATAAAATGTGGTCTGTATTGGTGGACTTTGGATAAAACTGTAATATACATACCTACTGGGCACACCACTACTGCAGTTGGTGTTAGTGTTGGTGTGGTGGTGGTGGTTTTTTGGTGTTTGCTATTGCTATTGACTGTGAGTGAAAGGAAGGAAGTGGCACACACACACTGTACACACTTGTTCTAAATAACTTAAGTGTGTGATGGTAAAATAGTGGAGAAAAAAGGAACTGTAGTATTGTTGTATTTTTTTGATGATAGAAGTAGTTGTCTTGCAGCAGTGGTGTTCTTCCTCCCCCTTCTTCTATTATTATTGTTGTTATCTGTTTCTTTTTACACTTATAATTCTTGTTCAACTGCTGCTGCTGCTTCCACTACTACTGCCATTGCTATTTTACCGATTCCGTTGACAATGATATACGATGTTTACCTTTCTACTTTTCCTACTTTTGTGTGCTTTTACTTTTTGCTCTAATACTCTTATTTCCTCTAGCCTAGCAAGTAATGGGAAACAGATGAAGATAAATATATGGATGGAGTGAAATGAAATGAAACGCAGTTTTGTACAAGTAAAGTTTACAAAGTTTGTTTCAACAGAATGAGAAATAATGGTGCGCATTATAATTTTATATCAATGTAGAAAATGTTATAGCTTTCATGTCATTCAACCGTTATCATTATGAATGCATAAAATAAGAAACAGTAAAATAGTATGATTATCATAGTCTTTTTTTATGCTGGGAGGTTTCCGCCTATTTCGTCTGTAAGAAGAATGAATATTTCTATGCTTATGCCTCTCTGCCGCAGTAAAATATGTATATCCGGTGACGACAGCCAAAAATGAATAAAAAATGCAGAAAATGGGAAATAAAAACGTAAATATGCATTTCGGTGGTGTTACCGGTGCTGCAGCATTAAGTAAAAAGTCTGAAGAAGTAAAAAAAGGTATTGATAAGCATACCTGATAGATAATGTGTACGCAAAAATGACATTGGCTATTGAAAGCAAACGGTTCCTTGTCTGTCTGTACCCTGCTGATAATTCCATGCACACAGGAATTTCAGGAATGAAAATTACTATGATTTTCACTTGAGGCTTATTTACAGCCAGCAGTACACCTGGAGAGAAGCATGAAATCAATAAGCTATATATAATATAGTGGAAAGGTATATCGTCTAAAGTCGTAACATTGTAGTAGTATTGTGCAAAGGGTACTAATTTATTATCAGTTTTATTTTTAGTCAGAATTTTATGATAAAAAAACTATAAATTTTGGGTTCTTTGTGTGAATTACAAATTGTATATGCAGCCAGCTCACTACCGTTTTTCTATCATTATTCCTTATTATCGTTCTCTCATATCGCATGCGTTTTTCCCACGCACCAACAATAAGCTCACAGGTAGCATTGCCTTGCCTCACTATCATACTTTTCTCAATAATTATATCTTTTATTTGTATATTTTAACTCTCACCGATAAAAATAGGAGATACAATGGCGTAAAGTATTCAAGTTCGGCGAGACAGTGAGACCAGACAAGACACACGGGAATAGAGACACCTGTTCTGTTTCTTTCGTTTTCAGAAGAAAAAATAATAATAATAGTGAAAGACAGCGTGTGTGAAGTGAGGGTAGATTTTTTTGCCGTGTTTTTTATGTAAACTTTTTACAGGTACGACACAGGTGTCTATCTTCTCTATCAAAATTAATATTAATTTATTATATCAGATTTATTTATACAAAGTTTTTCTTGTTTGCAAAACGAGCTCACGTATTACGTACGTAAGTGTACTTTGTGAGATATTATTTTCAAAAATACGACGAGTAACTTTTCAAAGTGGAAAAAAACAACAGTCGGAAAAATGTATTGTAAGAAAAATTGACATTGAGATAGATTTTAAAAAAGTTTTTTTCTTTACGGTTCTCTACCTTATATATTTTTTCTAACAATTTGCTTCTACTAATTCTCTAGCTTTTTTTGTATTTCTTCCCTTCTTTACAAAAAAATACAGAAATACCTTTGTGAATGATACGTGCTATTATTTTTATCCCCGGATTATTTTACACGTTTGACTTTATTATTCTTTACAGTTACGGTCTTTGTTGTAATTCATGTAGGTTCATACAGTTTTACTTTCTCTTTTTTTGCCTGCCTTTTTACACACCACGGGTATTTTTTTGCTAAAAAAAATTCTCAATTCAGGTCACGATCAGCCGCGCCATTTCCCCACAAAATTGTTGAATGAAACCTGACTAGATGGGATGCCTAGAAGAGGGAAGGAAAAAAAACTCTGTTTAAACTTTAACTCTTTTTTATTCTCTCTCCCTCTCTTCAATTTTCACTACTAATAGACCAGAGAGCACGAACAGAAGACTGGGGAGCACAGTAGTTGCACACAAACTACAATAATAACAATAATAAATACACTTTTCCTTCTTTCTCTCCTTTCCTCTCCACTTACTTTCCTGCCACTTTACCACAATCATCATCGTCATGATCATCTTCCAATCCACATGTAGTCATCCCAGTTAATATACGAAATTGACTCTGCTACTTTCTCAACAATTTTTTAAACCTCTCAACGCATCCCAGCCCATATCCCACGAAAGAGAAAAGGAAGTTACCGGAAAAAATGTATTTCTTGTATCTGTTATTATATTATTTTTCCCCTGTTTTGTACTCTTTATTTTTTTGCAACAAAACTAGAAAAATTGAAGATGTTACAAGAAAAAAAGAAGAAACTCGACCTTGTTCTCAATTCCTCTGGTGCTACCATCATCACTAGTACACCATACCCCATCACCTTGGTTGATTCCACTGGCACACTCAACGGCTCAACCGTTTTTTTTATTTCCTACGTACTTTCACCTGTCATCTACGAGAATTTTATGGGATATTATTCCATATAATAAAATGGGATCTTACTTATAAAACTACTACTTATGTTACTACAACATACTCAGTTTCTCAGCTACGTGCACTACAGTATGAACTATGAAGTACGCAGGCATTTTACAGTAGTACAGCACACACAGCAGCAGTTGAACCCGTGATGACAATAATACTCCCAGAGAGAGAAGAATTTAAACCGCAGAAAAAAACTTGTTATATTTTTCTTCTTAACATCATTTCCCATTTTTGTTTGCTTCCCCTTCTTTCATTCTTTCTTTCTTTCTCTCTCTCTCTGCCTGCCTCCTTCCTTTTTTTGTCGCGCGTCGAGGTCGTTGCCACTCTATAAAATATCAGGCCAAGTCAGGCCAGAACCAGACCAATAACCCACTTGCATTGAATATTATTACGACTACTACTACTACTACACATGGCTATGTGATGATGAACGGAATACGATACTCGAAAAACTGGTAATACGACATTGATGGTAGCACTGGGTGAAAGAAATAGTGAGAAAATTTTGGACACTAATAACAGCAGCGGAGAAAACGGAACCTCTTTTTTTGTGAAGGAGACGCTGGAGAAAATGGCAAAACTGAGAAAATTGCACTTTTGCTCTTTTTTTGTGTTATTCGTCCTCGTGCCATGCATGCTTACTTACCGCGGCGCTGGAAGGCAAGTAAAATATAAAAGCTGGGCAAGCAAGACATAGCCGCTTGCGCTTTCTATTCTATTCAGTTCTCATGTTCACCAAAAGAACTTTTGCAACTAAACGCCACACCATCAACCAAAACCCATTCAACTCAACCCCGCCACCATCACCACCACCACCGTTACCACCACACACAGGAAACTCTCACAAGAGAAAAGGAAGTGGTTTAGTTTACTGGTGACTGGTTTGGGTGTTGTTATTATTGTTAAGGATGGAATTTTTCTACTTCGTTTTTTTTGATCCGTACAGAAAAAAAATTTACTACTGCAACATGATACTCTCTGGGTTTGTGAACATGGCACTATTTATTGTTTAATATCATATTATTAGGTACATATAATATTTTTTCTCGCACCATATCATATTATTATTTTGATTCCACCACCAGTTTCCTCCACAGGGGATAACGTTGAAAGTATCACGTGGAAGGAATGAATGGTCCATAGCGAACAAAAATAAATAAATGTGCAAAAAAAAAACTTTTTCGCTGTAAGTACATACACAATACTCCCCACTTACAAACTAGTGTCACTAGAATGGTATAAGTAAGTAATGTGATCTGCACGACATTGTGTTGCAGTAGTTGTGGTACTTATTATTATTATTATTATAAAACACTTGGGTGCAAAAAAATGGGGATGGGGAACGGTAGAGACAAAAAATAGTAAAACGGTACAACTGTTTTACTTACTTGCTTTTTTGCTTGGTACTACCATTCTACTGTTTTTACGACAAGTAGTACTACAAGTAAAAAAGAAGAATAAAATTATGCATGACATGATTTAAGGAGAGGATTTTACAGCATTTTCATGCAACTTTTCACTTTCCTTTTTTTCCCTTGCTTTCATACTCTTTTGCATGCTTGTTGTAGTTTCGCTTTTTACTAATATTATTATACTATTTATGTACGTGAGCAACTCTAATTTCCGGTACTATTTTTTGATAATATGCTTTAAAAGATATGCACACACCTCATTTACATCTTTTTTTCTTTCTTTATGCTTTCCCGTTATAGTTGTTCACTTTAGTGTAAAAAAAACTCTCGAAACTCTGAACAGGTAATATTACTACTACCATGCTATGCCATGCGACTACTACTACTACTTCTGTTCTAGTGCTGTTTTGAGCACGTGCTATTATTTTAGCATACACCTGCTGCTGCTGTTGCTTTGTTGCTGTGAAGAGTGGAGTGGAGTGTAATAGCTTTCACTACTGTAGTTATTATAACGGAGAACAAAAGAATTATCATAATAGTCGATTCTGTACAATTCTCAGGCATAATATTTTTGCTGCTGTTTGCTGACTGCATATATGTGACTATAGCCGTAAGGTTGGTTTTAGGAAGTTTTGTATGCACAGTCTGCTCCTGGGTGACCTACTGACTTTTTTATTATGGTTACCTACGTCTAATATCCTATCATCGCATCGGCGACGTCGACGTCGTCGTCAACAAAATATGTAGTGCTATACGGTAGATATAAAATGACGGTGAAAGTTAAGTGAAGCAATGTTATGGTCGTGTGTGCTCCTGACTTGTTTCTCGCTTGGTATATAATTGAATATTTAAGCAAATTTACAAGGTTCAAGAATGCCCTCGCCATCATAATTATCATCAATTTACATGTCATATTTTTTTTGCTGTGTTTTTGCTTTTCTTTTTCTAGAGAACTACCTGGGTTGAAAATTTTTCTAGTTTGATAAAACATAACAAAAGGTGAGCTCGAGTAATGCAGTCATAAAAAATGTTTATAGTCAGCATGTATTTTTTTTGTTTGGATTTTTTTATGGTGAAATAAATACGATTCTTTGTAAAAATTTGCAACAAGGGAAAATGTAGGTGAAGTTAAAGCAATTATTTACGATCACTGTCCCTTTTAATAACCGGTTTGTGTTTTGAGTTTGACTTTTCTAACGAAATAAAATACACCTAACTTTCGTTACAAGCAGTTTTTTTTGCATATAAAGAGAAGGAGGTGAAATTGTGGTTGTAGTTAGATCAAAAACACCGACCAACCAAATTGTAAAAATAATAAGTGTTTATAAAAACGCCCAGAATACACTTATATTTTTTTCTCTTTTGGTTTTTATGATGTGAGGTGGTAGCAATTCAAAGAAATACGGTGTAGTCAACTTGTATGAAACGGTACGCAAAAATGTATAAATTTCATATTAGCTATTATGCATGACCACCAGTAAAACCATAAAAATAGCAGAAAAAATAGAACAGTAGCAGTGAGTAGTAGTAGTAGTAGTAAGTAGTAACTTTATTACATAGTCAATAGTGCCGGATCAGCAGCAATAAAAAATATACTACTTTTTTTACTACTACTCTACAGCTCGCTTCAATGCCACAAGCATACAAATTCATCATCATTTTTTCCTGAATGGTGGTGAATAAAAAAAGTAGTACTTGTAGCAGTCGTAATACCTCTATTGAAAGCTTGTTGTATATGAGCCAGCGTGGAATTTACTACAAAAATGTAATCAATCAAATTATAGCTGGGAGGCATGCGTGCCCAGAGTCCAGAATGAAAATTCCTAAAAATTGTACTTTAACCAAAGTGGGCTGAGCTCTTTGTTAAATATTTAACAGTTTCCCCACTTTTTGAAACTTTGTTAAAAACTCACTACTATTGTGAACGTGGTAGAATATAGGTTTTCTAGGATTACCTATTTATTTTTTGTAACGTATTCATCTCGTTAAAATTTTTGCTGGAACATCAAGTTTTAAATCTTGGTAAGAAGAAGCAATATATTATATTGGAAAGCGTTCCGAGGATTTTTTTTTGTTTGATGTTGTTGTTCTGATGCGGACATTTCATGGAAAATAAAATATTAAAATACCTAGTCAGAATTCATATATTTTTTTCTACTTTCATTCTTCAGCATCATCGTATTTTTACTGTTGCGCATGAAAATCTATAAATAAAACATGACACATCATAACCAGTAGAGGCAAATCGAAGCAGTGTCAGCGGAGGACTAAATCCCTCTTGGTGTGCCTTCTTCTCCGTGTGCTTTACTGACTGCGCTACGTAATATATTATTATACACTCTGTGAAGAAAAATGCCGTGAGAAAGCAAACAAATCAAAAAACGTAAGCCAAGAAAAGGTCTATTTTGTCTCCCTGTGTGTATGTGTGTGTGTGTCTTTCTTGGAGAGTTGTCCTCAGAGTGAGTTTACTTCCTTTTTCCTCTCTCGCCTTTCTTGCGCTCCAATGAACTGTATTTATTGTACACATACACACACACGTGAGGAAAGAAAGACAGAGAGAGAGAGAAGCACGTCGGCAATATTTACCCGAAAAGGAACAAAAGCAAAACAGAAGTGCGTTATCTTATCACCATCATCATCATCGTCATCATCATTGCCACCATTACCATCCATGCGAGAAAAAGAAGAGGAAAAGTAAGACAAGTTTGTTTTTTACTGTTTGCTCGTGACGAGAAAATCATGTCACCCGTCACTATATACGCTACACACACACACACACACACACACAGACAATGTCACCTCATTTATTATGCAACTCTTCCCTTTCTCTCTCTCTCTCTCTATTTACTTTTTTTTGTCAATCAATCTGATAGATAGAAAAGACAACAGGAAAAAGAAGTAAAACAAGAAAAGGAGAAAAAAATGGACAAATTTGCCCTAGATTTACACGTATTGATTATATTACTCTGGTGAAACGGGAAAAGTCAATTGGAAAACGAGTCTAATATATTTATAATGAAATGAAGAAAATTGAAGATAGAGAAAGATAAATAAATAACCACTACCGCAAATGAATCCAAAAACTAACCAAAGAACCGAGAACGGACTTGAATGCGAGATCAGACAAACTAAAAGTGGTAAGTCAAGTAGTAAGTTACATCGTCGTCATCATCATCATCATCATCAAACGTACTATATAAGTAGTCGTCTCTAACCGCAAGAAGATTGACTAAATGAATGACTGGTGCTAGTAGGTGAGCAAGGAAGCATGTACTTATGTATGTATGTATATTATTATTATTATATCAGTGCACAAAACCAAGCTTGTTTGGTCGGATGGATGGATTAATGCTTATTAAATGTGCATGCGGATTTTCCATTTTGTATGAGCCTCCTCATCCGTGTCCGTCCACAGAGTGAAAATGCTGGATTTTAACTTTGACTCGCGCGGATTTATAATTTTTTTTCTGAGGTGGAAGACCAACCTAAATATATGTATGTACTTATCTAACAAGACATACGAGAAGTGGTTGCTGCAATACTAGTAGTGTGGTGAGTGATACTATATACATCTGCCATTTGCTATTGGTGCAGGAGAAAGCTCAAGTGAGTGGAGAAAGAGAGAGAAGTGGAGTGGATATTCATGAAAAACTAATGAGCTTGTTTGCTTTCTCTTTTTCTCTCCATGTGACCGACCAACAAACCTGCCATTGGCGTGGCATAGCATATTATACAACTTGCACAACACTCACCAAACCAAACCACAACAAAAAAAAACCAAGGAAGGAAAAGGCGGCAGTGGAGTGAACCCAGCGACGAAGTCTAATAAATGAGCAAAATGCTTTGTTTGTGGGAAAAGAGGAAGGAGAGATGATAAAAATTGTATGAGTTTGTAAGCATGTATATCTTGTAGGCATTCATATTATAAGATATGCCTACATTTGTAAAGGATATATGGTTAAAACATGTATAATGTGTTGAGAAGGAGGAGGAGGTGGAGGAGGAGGAGAAGGAAGAAAAGTGTGCATTTTATTTGATGGTTTTTTGGTTGACAGGGTCATGCCATAATATACACGGAATACCACTCTTGGCTGGCAGCCTGTCTTGTTATATAGTACATATATTGACAGTGCACTGGGCTGCTAGAGTAAAAGAGAACAAAAAATAGAGGGAAAACCTTGACGTGTTGCTGCTTCTGCTGCTTCTGTCACTCTTGTTATTATTGTTTTGGTGGTTTCGCTCAAGAATATTTTTCGATTCAGCTATTACCTCACAAAGGAAAACAATGTCGAGGAGGAAAGCTTTGTGACATTCTGTCAAATGTACAAAATGTGCGTTGTAGAAAATATAGTAAAGGCATCACTTATTCCCCTCTCTTTATTTTCATATTACTCATTATGGCTATGTACTTTTGTTTTAAGATTTCCTCACCTCGCCCCAAAACTAGTTGAAGTTGGTATGGGCAAATGACAAACTTACTTTATTCAACATCCCATTAATTATTTACTTTATGCGAGTCAAAAGTCCAGTAATTATAAAACACGAGTAGTAAACTCTGTTTGGGAAAATTGACAGTTGTATTTTATTCGTTTGATATATATCTCTGCAAGCCGACAAGTGATACTTCAATTCAGTCATGGAACCGAATACTTTTTATTTCTGGCAAAGCTTTATTATTAAGTAGCGCAAAGTGGATAACTAGGTTTTCGGCACCCACCAGATCATTATTGGAGCTAAAAGAAACCGGTTAATGCCGGCCGTTGACCGTTTCTTGTATTGCTAATGGTGTTAACGGTAAAATGATTTTAAATGATGATTAGATAACATATTCGCTACTTTATTACAGCTTGCAATGGTCTATTATTGGTCGCTGTGTCGAATGACAAAGAAGAAACAGAAATATTGCCTACGAATGTGTACATACTCACGCTTCAAATTCTTAGTTTATTAGCAATTTACTTTTGTTTGCATTTCATTTTCACAGAAAATACGATAGTATCTTTAGAGGGAATATAGCATGAGAAAAATAACAATCTTGCAAACAAAATGAAGTGCGCCTGTAGGGCAATCAGTGGACGTAGAAATATACATACCTACCTAAATACGCGTGTGCACCAAGTAAAAAGATAACAATGTTGCATTTATCTCTTAGATCCGATTCGATGAAGATTATTTTTATAATATTTTCTTTATCCTTCACTCTGGCAATGAATAAACATTGCATTCCAAAAAAATGAGGCAATAAAAGAGAATGAGGGCAAGTACTAAGTCAGATCATGGCACAGCATTCTCCCTTTCTACTTGAACAGTGAAAACATTCCATTTTGCGAAAATAAATAGGAGAAATACTATTTTTCAATTACATCATAAAAACGAAAGAAAGGCACTACAACAACTACATATACCATCACGATTATATCATACGAATGGAATGCCAGTTGAGTAGAAAGATGAAAAGATGATGAGAGCAAGAAGAAGAATGAAATGAAGCTACACTAAAAAAAGTGAATTCTGTTCAAAACCAGTCAGTTAGTTTCTCTCTCTCTCTTTCTCTCTCTCTCTGTTCATATAGGTAATTCCATTTCATTCTTTAAAATAGTCATAAAAATATTCCTCGTCGTCATTTTCTCTTATTTCCTGGAATATCAACCTGAGAAAGCATGTGGGTGAATTGAAAAGGGAAAAAAGATGAAGAAGGAAAGCACGTTTGTTTACTAGAGGAAAGTACAGAAAAAAGGAATCCTGATGACGATGATGACTTTACTGATAAAGATGTGTAGTAGCAGTAGAAACTCAAAGAAAAGTATAAATTGAAAAAGGGAACAGATTTTTTTAAAATAGAAAAGCCAAAAAAAAAGTCCAAGGGTGATGAGACTCTTGTGGGAAACGGGGGCGGTGAACAAAGAGGAAATGCTAGAATGGTAAGAACAGAGGATGAGAGGAACCATAAAAATAGGTACCGTCATCTTATTTTCTCCTAATGGTCGATATTCCACATTTCCAGTTAAAAAGCAAAACGACTCATTTAAAAAGAAGAAAAGGAGAAAAATACAAAGTTACATAAGCATGGGTTCATGATAATGTGCGCATATATTTCAGATAGACATGGTGTGTGTTTTTTAAAATTGCCCACATCACATCATAGTCTACAGATAAAATTGCATATACGCACTTGAATAATATGATACGTTTATTATGATGATGGTCATCATCATCATATCTGTTCATACCACTCATCACGAAATGGAATGAAACGAACAATTTTCTCCCTTTTCATGTTTTCCCCTTTTAGTCCTCGGGATGTGTAGCTTGTTCTTCTGCTCTCATCATTTTTATCATCAAGCAAAATTAAAAATCAACCTTTTTCTGCACAACGAGAAGGAGAGGAAATGAGTGATGATGCTGATGAGACTTATGTTTTTTGTCTTTTTCAGTGAGTTCTGTTTGAAGCGGAAGAAAAGCAACAGCGGAAACTCAAGTGTTTTTTTGGTAGACTAAGTTCATGGTACTGAATTGCATAAAGGGATAACAGACATAGTAATAGTAGTAGCGGTGGTGCAACAAAAAAATAAAAACTTTTTTGAGATGATGATGATGATGATAACCATGTTTTTATCGTGTTTACTACTTACAGGAATAGAGGAGGAATGAAAAGAGAAAAAAAGAGGATGAGGAACAAGTTGAGTTGATGTTTGTTTTGTAAAAGGTAATTTCATACGGGCACTGACTAAGACTAACAGAAGAAGAAAAATTCTGCGCGGGTGCTCCGCTCCACTTCTTTGTTTCTCAACTTCTCATCCTCCAAAAGCTTGCACAAGTTTTCATCCCTGTTTTTTATAGACTTGATAGTTAGTAGTCTCTTAGGTCATCATCAGCAACAGTAGCATCATCATCATTATCATCATATCATGTTCATGAGGATCATATACATTCAGCATTTCAAGGAGAAAAAAAAAGACAGAAACGAGAGATTTTTTTGGTGTTGTTTGTAGTACTTCTGCTGTGCAGAATGAATGGTATGATGATGGTGTTGATAAGTCTTGACTGGGGACGATGAATGCTGTAGAAGTATAAAACAGAAGAAAAAGGGAATAATACGAACACACTACTGCTTATTGTACGATATCGTATCTTCATGATGCTGGCGATGATGATGATGATGAAGATACTGGTGGTACTCGTGTGGTGGTGGCATGACATGGCAGATTTGGTACAGGAATAGCTAGTTATACCAGACCACTTCGGGATAAGTTGATAGTGGATGGGCATTTCATTTTTATATTTTTTCAAGTCCCACAGGGAAAAAATGATGGGAGGATAGCAAATACATGCACATAGGAAAAACGTGCACTTCAGAGTAGTTGAAATCATATCGTATAATATACTAACTATCATGACACCACTACGCAACGTAGTTATATGGTTTGGTTTTTTGGTTGGAGAAAATGAGCAGGCACACGAGAGAGAAAAAAATTGTGCGGGTGGTGATGGCTGTTTTTGTTAGTTTGTTTGCGTAGTCAAGTGAAGGGTTATGTGGAACTGGAAGTAAAAACAAGCAGCAGCAGCATCATAAGTTCAGGTCAGCTACAGGAATGAGGGCCGAGAGTGGGAGACATGGAGGCAAAACTATATTTGTATAATGATATGATATGATAAAAAAAATACTACAATGTAACATGCCATGTGATATGGATATCATTATGAAACAAAAAAAAAAGAACATGAGCACGGACAAACATGACGATGATAATGATTCCAATGAAGCCGTTGTTGTGTGGCTATCTGCTTTTTTTTGTTGGAGGTGGTAGTAGTGGCGAATTCTCCTGTGAAGTTAAAGCAACTGGATACAGTGAAATAAACGGAACTAACGAAGGAAAATGGTGTGTAGCACATACTTTTTTCATGATTACGTGTAGCAAAACGACAAATAACAACCTAATTTTTTGTCCTTACCCGTGTTCTTCCGCCTTTCACCCGCCTACACGTAAACTACTTACTTTATATATTGCTTTACCATATAGGTCCAGTGCAGATATACAACACTACATACATGACAAAAAAATGGGAGGAGGTGGAACAAGGAAGTTAGAAGTTTGCTAATGATAAGTTAATGATTCTGTGTCGTGATCATCATTAGCTCCTTTATAGGTGGTAATGCAAGCTCAAATAATAGTTGGAATAAGGCGTAGGTCTCTATACAAAGGCAAAAAAGAGGATGGCAAAAGTAGTGTCTAGATTTTATTTTTTTAAATATTATTTTTCCAGAAAATAGGATTACTAAAGGATGACTTTTTCCTTTTTTAATTTGAATCTGATTGCCTTATAATTACTGCACAAAAGCACAAGACAGTCTTAACATAAAGCATAAAAAATCCATACTACATACTTTTTGCAGAAAGCAAAAGGAATATTCGTTTCTAGAAAATGCTTGTGTATCATATAATTCTTCACTTTTTGCCAACATTTTTTTCCTTCTGCAAGTGCATACTTAAAAGTCATTTAGCATTATGAAAAATTGAAACTACAAGACGCCCCTGCGTAAAGACATGCTTGTCGACGCTAAATATAAGAATGCTCTGTGTTACATGATTTTTTCATTTTGTCTACTAGCCTTCCTTTTTTTCACTCGCATTTTCTCTTTTCGTTGGAAAATTCCAGTTTCCTTTTTCTTCAACAAGAGGAAAATATGCTGTCGAATAAAATATATAAACCTTTTCCAGGAAGGAAAGAAAGAATGCTCCAGTATATCCAGAAGGGACAGACAGAAACCGGTTTGAGAAGTGTACTTACTTCTTCTGTTGAATCAACTCTACTTTATTTTGACATACATGGCATCCTCATTAAAAATATAGGCGATTCGTTATAGCACACACGAAACATAAGTATGAAAAAAATGTAACGTTTTCTTCACAATTTTGTAACGTTTACGTACGTAAAACTGAGAAAGAAATGTTTCCCAAATTCTACTTAACTGCTGTTGTTACTTTACTGTTTGATGATAAAGTACCCAAAAAAAATAAACAAAGTCAAGTAGAAACCTACTTTTATTTTTTATTTAACTCTTTACTTGTCCGTTTTACCATCCACTTTCGCATTTCAACTTCATCCTACTTACATGTAGTATTATCATTCAGAAAATTTTAAAATTAAATATTTACCTCTATTCACAATTTTATTGTTGCTGTCCTTGGAACATCATCAGGATAATGGCAAGGTAGTTAAACGGAGGCACTTGCAGCTGTTGTACCCCAGTACTCCAAACGCTCTTCTGTACTCTGAATACTTTAGAATTTGGTTAATCTTGATAAAATTCGCTATTTGCTACCAAGATAAATTTACTTCTGAAATGTTTCCGTGACGGGTGTACATATGCACGTGGTACGTATAAAATATTGTGGTCGACGATAGATAAAAAAACGTCAAAGATCATGGAGTTACGATGACATATACGCACACATTATATTTTTATAAAGCCACTTTATGTCGGAAAAAGGTCAGTTCAAGTTTTGTGTGTCACACACAACATCACACTGCATTGCACAGTAAACTAAAGTTGACTTGTTGATATTTTTTATCTTCTACTTACTCCAAAAATCCAACTGTGCCAGCCATGCAAGGCAAGGCAAAGGAGAGAAAAGTAGTAAATCCTCTTTATTCTTGCAACTACATAATATCCAAGTACATATATACATACATATATACGAAGTCGCATCCAAATTCCAAAAGCAGCGTATTCGGATTTTCTTTTATTTTGTGATGGTTGCAAAAGATTCCATAAATCTTGTCCTCCTACAAGATCAACATCAAAAAACGACAACAGCAGTAGCAGTTGCAGAACAATGAACTTGCTTGTCTTTCTGTAATGTTCTAGTTTTTTTTTCTTCTTCTTATTCTACACAGAAAAACAAATCTCAATGCACAATGCTATATAACTTTACTGTTTTGTAATTTAATAGCGTGTTGTGCAGTTGTGTGCTATAACTTTTTTTTCCTTTGCAGTAGCAGCAGTCAGTCAGTCAACCGTGCGTAGATTAGTAAGACTTTTATGAGCCCATTAAAATAAAACTCTATTTATTAGCAAGGAAAACTGTTGTGGATAAAATAGTTTCCTTCCTTTTTCCACTGTTTACTTCCATCTCAAGGGAAAATAATTTGCGAAAAATAAGAGAGAAAAAAAAGTTTCATGTTAGTTTGCAAACTGTCTTTATCGCAGATATTATGTAGATTAAAGGAAAAGGAAAGAAATAACATGGTGCAGAAATGTTGTTTTTTTATGTAATTTATTCAAACATTGCATTTTTATGTCACAGTCACAACTCACAGCAACCAGCAGCTCACCGAGCTTTTTGTCGACTGTCTATTTAGAAAAAAAACAGTAGATCGTTCTTGATGCTTTGCTCATTTTTATAAATAATAATGAACAGCTAAGTAGCATTCCTAGTAAAAGTCAAGAAATGCGACAAGTTAACGACATGAACATATGCACAGAATGGATAAGTAGTAACAACAGCAGAAACTAGTCTGTACCGTGCACATTCGTTCGCATTTCATGTTTATTTGGCAAATGACGAATGACATTAAATAATTTAATAATATTAAAACTGCTGCTGCCGCCAAATTTACATTTGTTCAATGTACTATTTTTATCTGTTCGCCAAATTGTTTAAAAGGAACCGAATTACTGTTTAATAGATTGTTGTTTTCAAAACTTGTCTGCAAATCGTACAGTTGAGATAGAATGGGGTGAAATGAGAAAAAGTTCTGATTACGTGCTTGATCACATGTTCACCTTGTGCAATTCTTTCATCACATCATGTCTTCTCATTTCCCTTAGGCAAGGAAGGATAAAATATTGAATAAATTACAGCAACAAATATCCATACGTAATATACTATTCATTCACCACTGCTCCATATTTTTGTAATGAATGATCGCCATGATAGTGACAATGGCACTTGTGCCCACGTCCTTGTTCTTTTGCATGTCTGCTACTACAACACTGCTAAATAGTTGCCCCTGCCCATATCATGTAAACTTGAACACATTTTCGCATGATTCCACCAGTAATTAAGGAAGGACAAAGAAGATAATTAAACTTGTACCTTCGACAAGCATTTTATGTGTGTATATATAGTCAGGCAATAACAATGACACACCGCGGAGTTCTCTATGTGTTATAATAAGTATACATTATGGACTGACAAAATAATAACAAAAATGTCTGTTGTCTGATGTTGCCTCTCTGTTCTCTCTCTCTATAATTTTTTTCTCACACGAACAAAAAAATGGTAAAACACTCAGTCAAGCAGCCAGAGCAAGTTTTACTCGCAAGTGAAATAATGAAACAGCAGAGGTAGCAGTACAAGCAGCAACAGCATATCGTGCCACTGGCCAATTTTCATGCAGAATTAATAACGACCACTGCTGGGTTATCCTCCACCCAGGAAAAAATCATGTTCACACTATTTCACCACCACTCACTTTCATTTCTCATTTTCTACTCTACTTTCCATACATTCACATATTTTTTTTTACTTTTTGTTCTGTTCCGATTCACACAGTCCAAATATGTACAAGGTACAAAATTTCCCTTTTTCAACCAACAATTTTTTTTTTCTCTCTCTCTCTGTCGGACAGACACTATTGACTGAGGAGATTGAAAGAGAGGGAGTGGAGAGAGAGAAAAAAAGTCGTGGAATCTGATTCCAATGTTGATAGTAAGGACGAATTCCCTATAATATCTTACATTATTTTTAAAATGATGTTTTTACATTTTTTTCTCTCAACTGAACACGCAGCAGTGTCTAGTGTGTGAGTATATTATGCAGTCAATATAGCGAGGATCGATTCCTCCTGTGATTGTGACGACGCCGAGGACGACGATGATGGTGGTGGTAGTGGATGGTACACACAACATACATATTATATTTGGATAAATGTATTCAACGCAATAAATTTTTGATTTACTACGTACAACAGTCAGAGAAGTGTGGAAGAAGAAGAATACGCAAACAGAAAATAGAGGAGCAGCACAATTTCACCTTTCTGATAGCCGTACCATATCGCACCAAGCAGTGCAACAAAAGTACCAACACCGACACCGCGTACCGGTGGCAAAATGCTTTGTTGGTTTTCTTTATGGCGATGATAATTCTCTAAAAAGTATTCTTGTAATGGTTGTGAGCGGGTAAAAATAAGCCCTCTCTTTCTAGTTCTCCTTCTCTCCCTACTTTTTGCTCTGTTCACGGCAGTGCCTGGATGAGAACTGAAGCGACCGATGGGAAAATTCTCCTTCATTTATTCCCGTTCATGTGTTTACATGGCGTGTAGGAAAGAGGACTAGCCTTTACACAGTAGTCACAGCTCCACTTCTTCTCACAGTTCCTCACTTTCACCCTTTTCTGCTTCTTTATTAACGCACTCCACTCCAAATCAGCTACTACCTATACATGTTTACATATTATTATATACACAGCAAGACTGCTTGTGGAGTGGAGTGTTTTCATCATTTTTTCACTTTTCTTCGTTACTCCAGCTATACACAACTTTTACCAATAGCTTTGCTTTCCTGACATTTTTTTTTCGCTTTTCAAACTTTCTCCAAAAAGACTGCTATTAAGTAATCTATAATAAAAAGGGAAATATCACTTACTTTTTATTTATGCAAGGTTTATATATAGAATGTGAATACTTTTATGTAAATAGAACGGAAATGTTATACTTAAAAAAAAAGAAAAAAAATACATAACAATAATAATAGGAGTAGCATTAGCAGCAAGAGCAAAAAAAAAAGAAGAAGAAAACAAGAGCAAAAAAAAGTCAAGTCTTCAAGTATATTTTTTAAGCAACAAGAAGGAGCACACTGTATTGATATGTTGACGTTGTGGTTGCTTTGCTCTTTGTTGTTCTTGTAACTTTCAGTAAAAACACGTGCCTCCTTGCTTTCCCTTCTTTTTTCTTCAAGTTTCTCGTCGAGGTGGTCGTGTTCAACAACTTTTTTTCTTCCCTTGTAGCAATCTTCTCGACATGAAGCGTGCAAAGAAAAAAAACCGGTGAAGGAGCGTTTTCGATTTTTATCGTTGGCATTTTTTTAGGCTCTTCTTGACTGATGATGATGAGAGGCTTGGTGGTGGTGGTGGGGTTAGTAGAATTTTTATATGTATATATATTCTGCGTGTGTTTTGTGATGTATTAACCTGCGAAGCTGCGTAACGTTCATTCTCTTTTTTTACAGATAGTTAATCAGTTGAGGGCTTGTGGGCTGAGTTGAGTAAATAGAAAGTCAGGCAAATGTGTACAGACAACAACGGTGTGTTGGTTGAGGTACGGTATAGTAGATGAGTTGGCTGAATGAGAAATCTGATCGGTAGACATAATTTGATAGAAAAAACTGATCAAGAGAGTTCATTGAGTTGGAAAAAAATGATATCTTTACATTGTATCTTTGTTCCATGTAGTACAGAGCGCAAACAAAGAGTGTGTGTGCAGAGAGGCGAGATGAAAATGATACAACAGGATTCTTGGATTTTCTTTTTCGTCTTTGAACAAATCTTTGATATGACGCTGTACATATTTATCATATTAGAAATATTTAATTACACCTGCTAGTTAAGCTGCCACATGCATACAGCTTCAATTTAATTTTCCGTTTTGAAATGTTTAGTAATACCTACCTACCTACATTTTATTTTCCAGTTCTGATATGCATAGGTACACAGTAATTATTTATAATTAATTTAGTGAAGCTTTTTTTGAACTTTCTTCTTTACAGTTTAATGTACTACCGACTAATTGCAAGTTTTTTTCTCAAGATATACTTTTAGAGTTTAATAAACAATCCCATAAACTTACAAATGACAAATTTTGGAGAGCTTTGTTGGATTTATATTCGCAGAAAACGTATAAATTGGGTAAAAAGGAAGCGCTGGTTCTTTTGCAAAATCATATCAAGGAAAAAACTCGGAAGGAAACAAAATCTTTGCTTCAAAACAAACAAAAGAAAATTAGTAGAAAAAAAGTAAAGATAGAAATGAAGGATAAACAATATCCAATATCCTTTTTTCAATTTCAATTTCCTTTTCATCCAAAGCTCATCTTTCAAATTAGTAGTGGATAGTGGATATTAGATACGCTATAGCGTGTACACTCTCAGCTCATTTTTCTCTTGTGCACTTGGCTTATTAGCTAACCAGATAAAACAAAAGGAAAAGAAAAACAACACAAGAAGAAAACGCATGATGAGAAGGAATGAGTAAGGCAGACAGAAAAAAAAATTGTATCAAGTAATCAAGAAATACAATAAGAAAATTATACATTAGTAGGACATGTATGAAGTGAAAAAGGGGAAAGAGAAGAAAGAAATGAACAGAGATTTAGATAATACAAAAGGGCAGAAAAGAAACAAAAAAAGAGACACACAGTACAGGAAATCCCTGTAAGATACAAAAAGTACAAAGAAACAATAGGACACACACGAGCAAAGAGATCTTTCAACTCTTAATCTCAACTTGTACATGTTTATACCTACTCGTTTTCAAAAGGGATTCTTGGAAGTGAACTCTTCTTTTATCAATTAAATACAGTAAACATCAAGCTAAATTATATAAATCCGAAACAGATACAAAAGACGAGGAGAAAGGTTTCGGAACAAAGACCCAAGTGGTCACAGGGAGATAGATGGGGTTGTACACAAAACTTCTTGACGTAATAGCGTTTCATCTAAAGTTAACAAATTCACAGAAAATGCTTATCAAGCATCGTCTCCCCACCACCAGTATCTCTGAACGCTCCCGTCGTATTCTTCAAGAAAGGAAATATTCAATAAATAAGTAGAAGTAAGACAAGTCTCAAATGAGCTTGTGAGTGAAGCACTGCGACGCTGACGGCGTTGAAGAATAGAGTGCAGATAAATGAAAATCAAAGGGAGGAAGAAAAAAAAGCTCATCTCATCTTCATTTCATCTGTGTGCCCAATAGGATCATCCCTAACTCAAATCTACTACAAGAAGAGTAACAACAGGGAAAAAATAGTAATACTTTTATATTATTTAACAGAGCAACAAACAAAGAAAAAGCCCATAAGAAAATAATATAAAGTAAACAGTGCAAACATGGGGAAAAATTGGTCTGCTCTTGGTACGAGTGCTGGTTTGGTGTAATATAACACATAAGGAACGAATGTCTGCATTGAGAATAATATAATGATATGTAATAGCAGGCCAGAGTCAAAACTGACCGGTTGGTGTAGGATGAAAAGGAAAAAGGGAAGTCGTGTGAAACCGCAAGAGAAATCGTACCTCTAGTATCGTATTTTTTCTTTATATATCCTTGTTTATTTTCATCATTTGAAAATCCTCACAGGCATAAATTTTTATACACAAGAAGCGAGAGAGAGAGAGAGAGAGAGAAAGTAGCAAGGTATGTGGAGAGATAGGGGAGTCTTCATGTTACAAATTTGAATTGATGTTCATGCTACATTGTTGTAAGGTAAGTCTGAAGAAAACCTAGTACATGCTTGTTTTTTATGCTCAGTTTATTTATTTATTTTACAGGCATTCCGTCAGTTTATAAACGCATTTGAACAGAAATGTGTAAATTGAAACCGTGTGGTATAACATGGCGGCTTAAATATGTATGCATGTAGGTATGTAGATGGCGATAGGTTTCATTGAGTCAGTATGTGAATTTTTTTCTCTTTTTGCAGAACTTTATGTGCCATTTTAGCTCATCCTTTTTCATCACGCACAACAGCAACACAGGAAGCAGAGCTCATGAACATTCATTCATCTACCTACACACACTACAACAACTGTGTACATCACTGATAATACCACTACCATATCGACAGTATCAACAATGGCAGAAAAGACCACGGCTGACCCATTTTTTCTGCTTATCAAACCACCATCCATCCATCCGCCGGAGATAAAAGTAGTCTTCTGTGTGTACCGTGCACTTTTCATGAATAAACGCGGCGGTATGTGACGAGGAGGAAAGGCAGGCAGACTTTTTGGGGGAAAATCACTCTAGAAGAAGACCAAAGATTTTTTTGTATTCTGAAGAGAAAGTACGGCTACAACCTCTCTTTTAATCTGAAAAAGAGAACAGGAAGGAAGTTTGAAGGAGAAGGAGAAATAAGTGTAATCTTGATTTGCTGGTCTTGTTGCTAACATTGTAATGGGTATGTACTATTAGCTAGATGTAGATAATAGCAGTCTGTATACTTAGGTATGTAAGTAATGTATGTAGTCGGGGTAAAATGAGTGAAGAAGGTGAAATATAGATATATATCTAAGAGGTGATTGAAGTATTCAAGTTCTAGGAAGCGGAAAAGGGAGAAGGATAAGATGATGATTGTGTGGTCGTTGGCCTGGTCAGTGGAAACGGAAAGAAGGATGGATGGAGAAGAATTGAAGTAGTAAGTTGAGATGAGCAGCGGAAATCCTTGTATTCTCATCGGCAAGACCATTCATCTTTTCATGTTACTAATGCTATATCAGTCTTTTTCTTTTCGGTTTACTTGTATAAATATGCTTCTTTCTATAAAAAATAATTAAGACCTGTCATTTCAAACTTTTATTCCAGCAGCAGCATGAAATTTGCATACACATTACAAATATAAACCAAGAAATTCTATTAAAATTGCAGTACATAATATGATGCTTCAAGTTTTGAGTACAATTTTAATTAGTCCATCAGCCATCATATTTCACAAATGTGGTTGCGCATTCAATGTTTTTTGAAACGTACTACTAGGAGGACGGTGCAACATTCTACAAATATGAACACTGCACTAGCCACCCTATGTTTGGCTTACTATATGACTGATGTATCATTTGAAGGAGCTTCTCATGTATGTACTTGGATTTTACAGGCAAAATTTTGTAAGGATAAGGATTCCTTCCATAAATAGGATCTAACGTAAGGAACGTCTTAGAATATGAGCGATGCTTTCCCGTAGAAACATTGAAAAGGCACAGCAACTCGACTTATAGTAGCACATAAGTTTAGTAGGCTTTTTTCCTAGCAAACCGGTCGTCTTATTTTCATTGTTCCTCAAATTGTTGACTTTGGGCCTGATCAGAAGAAATATAATTATTTTTAGTCAGTGATAGTGAAAAATAAACGATTTTTACCATAGAGGAATAAGAACTAACATGTCTATGATTTTTACCCCCAAGAACGGCGATTTTAAAAATATAGGAATAGCATAAAAGAAGATGACTGACTGCAAATTATGTGCCCAGTCTTTGAGTGTTATACCACCAACACCAACTGGAAAAAAGAAGCCAGATCCTCAATCTACTAGGCATCTTTCCAAAGCAAACGTTTGCTGTACTTCATGCGGCCATTTGTACCATCGGCAGTGTTTAGTCAAATATCTTTTAGGGCAATAGTTAGTGATTCCACTGAGAAATAGCATTTACTTGACCATCTTTGATTATCGTTGGATTTTATTTTAATTTTTTATTTTCAGCAACAATAGAGGTGCATGCCCTACTTGTAAGACTGATATCTCTTTCCGCAAAATCCATCCAACCTACTGGGGTACGAATAGTTTTGGTAATGGGAGCGGTATAGTTCAACAAAACGGCAGTGGCGACTCCACCTCTAAAAAGGCCTCTGGTGACGAAACGGACCATGAATGTCCCATTTGCTTGGATTCTATGAACGAAAAACCAGAGATACGCAATGGGGAAATACTTCCCTTCACAAATGCGGGGAAACACCTTTGTAATACTTATGCTTCAGCAAATGCCTGTTGTACTGCGTGCGGTCACTTGTTTCACAAGCATTGTTTGGTGAAGTACCTTTTAAGGACTTTACCTGCTAGTGCAAAAAAGTAGTGTATAAAATACAATAATTTATGTGTGAATATTTATAAGAAGATGTATAATATGCATGTATCATGCATTTTTGCACTAATATAAGATGGTTAAATACTTCGAAAAATTATTTGTGCAGGACATCTCCAGTACCACCTAGCGAGTGTCCATCTTGTTCAACCCAAGTGAACCTCCAGAACGTTTTTCCAGTTTATTTGACTAGTTCAAGTAACGTGCCTGTTTTGCAGCCAGCATCTGCAACTGGAACTACTGTGAAGAGACCATTAACGGATTCTGACTCTGATTGCCCAGTTCTCCAAAAGCAGATAAAATCATGTAATGAAGTGCCGAGCCAATGTAGTGGTGGTGCCTCTTCTGCACAATCCGTAGTTTCAATCCAAGCTCAACAGCAAGAACGAGCGATGCCGACACGTTTGCTTAATCCGCAAAACCAACCAGTGCCACCTATACGTCCGCCATCTGTGACGCTATGTGGCCAACCTGTGTGCCCTTCAGCTCCGCAGCAAGATCGCTTGCGCAATCCACAAAACCAACCAGTTCCACCTATGCGTCCGCCATTCGCGACGCTATTTGGCCAACCTGTGTGCCCTTCAGCTCCGCAGTCAAGATCGGTTGCGCAATCCACAAAACCAACCAGTGCCACCTATGCGTCCGCCATTCGCGGCGCTATTTGGACGACCGCTATTTGGCCAACCGGTGCACCTGACATTTGGCCAACCTATGCGCGCCACAGCTCAGCAGCAAGAACGTTTGCGCAATCCATCAAGCGTATCGACCCAATTAGTAACACCACCATCATAAGTGGGGAACCAACCCCCCCCCCATATTCAAGAGCTAGTTATAGTAGCTCTTTGTTCAATTCAAACCTACATACCACTGTAAGAAGGTACTTATGTGTGCGCTCAAGAAGAATTTATTTAGACCTTAATAGCACGTAAAATCGAATATTTGTAAACCTCGCCCAATATATTGCTGATTAAAGTTTTTGATTTTACACGAAAAAAATTCCCGATATTTCAAAAGTATTTATTCCCATATTATTTCCACTTATTGTTCAATTTTGTAAAAAGTGAAGGGAAGGTGTGCATTAACTGACAGGCAAACTGCCATAAATGTTAAAACCTATTATTATTGCCAATGCAATAACATCAACATAGTCGTTGCAGTTTACTTGCAATGGTAAAGTAATAAAAAACACAGGTGCCATTTGTCCTGCATTTAACGACACACTGACATGCATAAATGCACAGCCTAATATTGCTACTACTTGGCTTGTGCTGGTAGTAGCAGTAGTAGTTCTTGTCGTTGTTGTTTATTGCCCTGAAAAAAGCTGTTACTGCCTTGTCACTGGATACTGGATAATCCATATCCATTTGGTATATCGTACAACATTTCTTTCTCTCCAATTTTACAGTTAACGTTACAATATTACCTACAACAATAACAATTGCAGTTGGGTAATTGTATCGTAAAAACGAGCTTGTCGTGTGGTCATGTCATGGTGGTCATTTTTATGGATGCTTGACAGCAGCAGCAGTATAAAAAAAATTGCATGACAATGCTTCTAAACTGACGCTGTTTACTGTTGCCGTTATGAGTGGGTGTTTGTTCTCAGTTTCTTAAGTGGAAAAAATAGCTCAGGGTAGTTACGATCAGTTTAGCAAAAGGTGCATTATGGTTTCATTACATGAATGAAGTGGGTTTTGGCTAGATGTAATACATTATGTTCCGGTGATTCTAGTCATCTGGTCTAGTGGTTCGGGAGAAATGCTAG
Source organism: Lepidocyrtoides sp. E14 (assembly GCA_027743805.1). NCBI lineage: Eukaryota > Metazoa > Arthropoda > Collembola > Entomobryomorpha > Entomobryidae > Lepidocyrtoides > Lepidocyrtoides sp. E14. The sequence goes on along the minus strand of JAHZMZ010002704.1, from coordinate 309 downwards.
AAATTGCTTTCCACTTCAAATACACCTCCATTCCATACCCCACGACCACTACTACCCACCTACAAAATATAATAAAATGACCTTCATGAAATATTCATAGTTCCATGTAAGTAATATTATCTACTTATTTTTATCAACAAAAATGACCGTCGTAGGTAATAGTAATATGTATTACGAAGACATAACGGTAAAATGGTAAGAAGCTGTCAAAAACTTTGACATGTTTTCAACAGGGAAAAGGCAGTTTGGTTGATTGCGTTGTTCTGTACACTTACATATCTTTTTGTGTTTATTCCAATATAAGACAAG
>JAHZMZ010002703.1:0-13072 GCA_027743805.1 Lepidocyrtoides sp. E14 | reverse complement strand
AAATCGTTCAATTACACCTTAACTATTTCCATCCTTTTACTTTACCTTTACACTTTCCTGCATACACAAAATAGAATAGACAGACACACACACACATGCACTCCTCCAAAGCTACACATACGTACAATGAACATTATTACTGATAATGCAGACATGTTTGCATTTTATGAATATTTGTGTATATAGGTATAACGCTTGGAATAAATGCACAAACACACACATCACACCTACGTAATATGCTTTGCATACAAACAAAACTCATTTTGTACCACTTCCACCTTCCCTATTGCTAAGTTCATTCTTACTTTTCTGCATTCTCTACACTCCCCTCTGTTCATCCGTACTATCTCTTGTTAGTGAAAAGTCTTTAAATCATTCATGTGTGATGGTGCGTGAGTAAATAATCCTTACTCCCTTTTGCACAAATGAGCATTCACAAGGACTCGCGAAAATTTTCCTCTGTGCCTCACTTTCTCCTCTGTATCTTTCCCACTGCCTCATCCTCTCCAACTCTTTCTCAGTTATACTATGACTGCATATTTACAGTTTTTCAGAATGTGCGTATATTCCTGCTACATAGTTATGTAGCATTAATAATAATAATGCTCGTGTATGCAAATAGATACTGATTTTGAAATTGAAATATGTCAATAGACAAACTTCATATTATTAAAAGCTTTTTACAAATGTGTACTAAGCTACATTCGCTACTATACAAAATTAAGCACACTTTACGGGTAGTTAGTACTACTGAAAGCTATGTGGAAGTGCGTATACATCTTTTATTTATGTTTCAATACATGCTCACAGTAATGGGCACATAGTTATACAATTTGTTAGTCTTGTCATTACAATTTGCAAATGGAAAGCAGCATCAAGAAATTTGAAGTGTTTTGTTGTCATTCAGAATGGTATTTTGAATACAACTACTATTTTATGCTCCTTTTGAATGAATGGGTGTCATAAGTGACGTGAAGCAGGATGTAGTGTTGAAAGAGGAGAAAGATGGAAATATATGAGGAAAAAGTAACACTTTAGCTATGATGATGATGATGATGTCGAGAACAATGATTTTTATGGAGATGATGACACATTAGGGTATGAATGTAAAGGGTGTAGAAAACACTTTACTAATAATGTACTATTATTACCATTATATTAAATTTTGTTATAAATGTAGTACAGTTGAACACGCTTACACCACGCCACTCGGTTGGCAAATTTTACAATTTACTTGTGAGTGCATATTTAGATAGACACGTTCATGTTTATCTTGACTTCCTGGACTGTGCAAAAAGCTGAAACTCTAGAACGGATTGTGTATACATAATGCCATTATTGTACAAGGACAAATGTATTGCGTTGCAGAGAGTAGTGAGGAGTGAGGACTAAATAATAATAATAATGTAATGTTATATGTATCAAAATAAATAAGCTCGTATTCACTTATCAGCAAACAAAATCATTTCAGTGCAAAAGGCACGTATAGTTTATGATGACTTTATAAAGTTTGTCGGTCCGTCTACGAACATTGTGATTTTTGAAATGCGTGGATTCAGTTCCTTATTTCACTTTCGTTAGATTTTTGTTTCACACCTTCTCAAACCTTTGGCTGTATGCAAAGTACTATGGTACTTAAAATATAGCACACGCGTTGGTGAATACGAAAAAAAGATCAGCAAAATGGAAGACTTCTACTGATTTCATTACCTAGCATTAGTATAACTTACAAGTTTACTTGTCTGTTTTTTAATTATATACGTTGAAAATGGTATAATTACGGAAGATTGTATTACTCATTTCACTCACTCTCTCTCTCTTACCTTCAAATCTGCATCTACTTTGTTTACACTACAGGTCAATGCTACAAGTTACAGCAGCCACTGTTTGCAAAGAATTTTTGAAGTACCATTAGTGTTGCAAATGAACGTCACTTACGTTATGAATATCTACTCTTTGTTCACAAATTATGCTACTACTGCTACCACTACCATTACAAGTGCTAGAGTGCTAAAATGTACATTAAGCGTGTTCCAATATCTTTTGCCAAGGTACTACACAGTATTGAATAACATTGTAATAAAGTAGTTGGACAAACTTACAATTTTGATGAAAATCGCATAATAATACGAATGCTGATGGGATTTTATGTGCACAAAACATATCAAAATTTCTGCTACTTTTACTTTCAACAAGGCAAATGGAAAGTGTATAATAATCATGAAGATGAAAACGATATGATCATATTATGTATGATATGAATGTACTTCTAAGAGCGCACAAGCTCGCTTGACTGAATTTCTCTCTCCATAAAAAATGAAAATATGAAGTGACGTAGAAGTGGTGTACGTTACACTATTCAATATGATTTTAACGAGTTGCAAAATAAAATCTTGTGTATGTATATGTAGCAACAAAAAAGATTCATTAAAAAACCTATAATATACTAAAAGTTATAACACTTATAAATATTTAACTGTACTAACAATAATAATGGCACACTTCTCTGCATGCATGGCTGCTTGTTCATGGTTCGATTTCACCACGAAAGAATGGAAAGAATAAGCTTAAGTTTAGTAGCATTGAGGGTATGTATAAGTTTCTAAGGCGTTTCGCAAGCCTGCACAGGGTTTTTAAATTGCAAATGATCTGGGTGTAATTACATATTTTTGTTGGATTCCATCTTATAGGAAAATTCCTCGGTATTTGCTTATAGGTAGGCTTTATGTGTAAGTACAAAACTGATATGATACAATCATATTTTTTTTATTCCACACGAAGAGATTCAATTCCACCCATCTTTCTTTCTTTTCATGCTCGAAATCCGTCCGGTATTGAGTGACTTATTTGATTTTATACGTTTTTTTATATAAAAAAATACGAATGCATACTTATAGCAAGAAATTTAACAGGGTATTTCAGTGTAATATGTATGTATATGTGCATAAACCGTCAGCTTCTGTGTAACTGGCTTTACAGCAAATATGACAAAACGAGTGAAAGTATGTCGAACAGATTTGGTTTGACTGACTTATCCTTGTGTGTCTATAAGAGAAGGAGAAATGATCGACGGGCTGACTGACTGACTGGATATTATGATAGGCAGAGACAAGCTAACAAATCATGAATGCTCACCCGGTGTACACAGAAAAGTAGAGAGAAAATAGACAAGTGAGTCAGTGTTATTCTTCCATTTTTCAGTAGAGATTTGTTCAGTGTGTGTGTGTGTACTTTTATTTATTATTTGATAGTGTATTTGCACAGTCATTTGGTTTACAATGGATGATGACGCTGGGAAAAGCGAGTAGTCTTATTATTTCTTCTCTCTGCTTGTTTACTTACCTCCGCTCAACTGAAAACTTGCCGTGAAGCATTTCACTTTTCAGTGGACTGATTTGCCACACCATTATATTTTCACAACTGTTTAGACGATACCATTTGCCTACACTGCTGCCATTACTGGTATTATTACCATTTTATTATTAAGTACTTCGCTGCTTCTGAAAGTGAACGACCTTATTGAATCACCATGTTCGTGTATCTGACAATTATGTTATGTATTGTATACAAAAATTGGAGAAATTGTTCAGATCTTTAGAGTTTTTTTTATATTGAGCTCAGATTTATCATTTTCATTGCATTTCAATATTGCTCAACTAATCAAACAAACCTGTTTCGGTAAATCTCGACATTGAAAGTTTCCGGTAGCAAACCATTTTCACAAACCCCAAGTAGCTGTTCCTCTATTTACTAAGCATCATGTCACGTCAAAGTCAGCTGAGGAAACGGGCAAACAGAACAAGAAATCGGCTGTGTATCTCTTTTATCATATTAATTACTCACACTAACCCATTTCATTTACTTTACCAATGATGTGACATGTACGTAGGTTGGTCTGTCTATTATTTATTATTTGCTTTCTTTCTGGTATAGGTTATTTATTTATTTCGCTCCTCTCTATCTGATTCCTTTTCAATCTCATCATGTCGTTAGTGGCATTAATAATGTGCTTATAAACACATAATAAATGTATACAGCAGGGGAAGAGTTGGACACATTGACACACTTAATGGTGCATAGGCATTGCTAATATTCGCCATGCTACATGAATGCCAGCATCATCATCATCATCACTATAACCACTACTACTAATGCTGGTACAACTTCAATATGTCACGCTACTATCAATCATTCCTCTTGTTGTATTGTTATCCACTCCTTTTGACAACAACAACAGACTGACATACAAACAAGCAAAGTAAAAAGATTTCTACTTCAGTGACGCTGATGAGAGCTGTCCTGTTCTCGTCGACAACAGAGCAAGAGACACGTAGAGAAAGGGTAAAGCCAGTGCGTTACAGTTGCAAAATGCTGCTGTACTACTTTCATTGCTTACTGAAGAAAATAATATAGTTGTTAGTTTCAATTCCTCTTAGGCTTCGGCTCCAGTTGGCTAGGCAATTAGCTAATAATTTCTTTTATTCCCTAGTCTCAATACATTCTAAAGGAAAGCGTATAAATAATGCAGTGAATGGCGTCCTTTTCTTCATGCAAGTACCTAGAATTCTCTCTAAAACTGACGGAGAAAATCCCACTTATTTGGAAATCCGCTTGTTTGAAGTTTTAAAAGGGAAAAAGTATGTGAGCTTGTTTTCAGCCTGGAAATGGGAGCGTTTCTGCATACATACTTACATGCACATTTGACATTATAGCTTTTACATGCTTATTATTATTATTACTTTCTTCACTGTATGTGCATTACATTCACTTTTGATGAGCACGATGGCGATGATAAAGCAGCATATTATATCCTCCTGTCAGTGTCAGCTGGTAGTGTACATTTAAATCAATTTCTCAAAAAAGATACTTAAACTAAAATGAAGCAATGAAAAATCAGATAGCTCTCCTTTACTGCAAGGTATATAGTATCATCGTGAGAGATTTGTGCACCACCGAGCAAAATGCGAAAGCAAGAAAACACAGTAACAAACACCCACACATGCACACATATCTACATATTTTAGAAACATCGTCAGAAATGTGAAAACTATGTCATGTGATTTTCACTCAAGTACTACTACTGCCTTTAAAAAAAGCTACTAGTACCAACTCCACCACTACTGCTGCTGATTTCTCTTTCCCTGTCCGGCTCAAGATATTTCTCCTGTCACTCTTTCCTCCAGTCAGCGTCTCAGATAAGAGGGACGGCTGTCATTCATTGATTTATAGTGCCGTTTTCTACTTTATATATAAGACGCATATTTTACAGAAGCATGCAAGTAGCAGCAGAAGAACACATGGTAAGTACCTATAGTGCGTTATCATCAACTTAAGTAGAATGAGTTCATTCTCAAATGGGTTCACTCGCACTCCAAAACAGACAGCGAGATGACAGAAAGTCACCTTGAAAATGTGATAGAGGAACAAATAGAACGTGCAATATGGGATTATGATGGTAAAGCTGATTTGAAAACAGGTAGAGTAAAAAAACACTGAATTGTGGAAATGAAAATGTTTTATGAGCTTGCAAACACACGTTTACCTACGTGCATGCAGACATACACGAGAAAACATGTTGGGTTTAATTGAACAAAAAAATTTATACATACATACGTAATCCATATTATATAAGAAGAAGGAGATCGATAATTGTAAAAACATAGAATGGGCAATAGCAATCTAGAAATTGACAGACCCGTGCAAAAAAAAATTGAGTTATCTTTACTCTCTCGTTGTGACTTGAGCGAATTATCGTATCGTATAGTATAGTAGCATATATTGTCAATTGGCATTATTGTAGTTTTTCTTTGCGAAACTTGTAAAAGTTGTATGTGCGAATGAATATACTTATCGTTAGATATGACACTTGTCTGATTTTCTAACGTTATCCTGCACTCTTTACAAAAGTATGCATCATCCCTATTGCAGTGTCAAAGTTGCTGGAGCATACATATGTAGTACTGTATAAAAACTGCTTTTCTTGAGTTTATTTTGGTATGAGTGACTATAGTAATCATGTCATACATCATGTAAGCAGTTCTTTTGGTAGTACTCACTAGAAGAGAACGGTAATTGCTGTAGAAAAGTAGTCAAAATATCAGATTGATGTCTAGTTCAGCCCAGATACCGATACATTCCAAGGTTATCCGTGTGACTACTGCCATTAATATTTTATTTGTTTCAATCCAAGTTCGCAAGACATGGGAATACATTATTAATGAGAAAAGTCTGCAAACTTGTGTGTCTACAATGAGCATTTTTTTGTAATCAATTTATGAACGGCACGTTCATTCCGTATGGCACTTTCCATTCCCACAAATTGCTTCTTGGGTTTTCAAAATAACTTGATAGATTATCTATATCTTGACTCAACTTTTGAAAATTTTACTTTTTTTTGGTTCTTCACACTAATTGGTTCCACTTATTCCTTCCAATCCATTTGAACAAAACAAAATTCACCTTAATGCCAGTTATTTAAACGAATCTAGGGCAATCAAATGGCATATTATGAAATTGCTTTTGTAAGTAAACAAAAGCATAAAAGAGAAAAGCGCAAATATTTCCCTTTTCCCATTTTTTTGTTTCGTATTTTATGATGTTTCAAAGAAACGCAACAAACTATCAAATCGTACAACTATCATGTTTGATCTGCATGCAATGCACTACAACAGGTTCGTGAGAAGTGATCGTTCTAATTCCATGTCACAGAGTTTTCTTGATGTTTCCTAATTCTCGTAAGTAGGCACAAGAAAAACAAAATAGAAAACAAGACAACAACAGAGATAACTGCTAACCAACCCACCACAGTTCGTAATTATACCGCAAAAAGAAGAAATCAATACAAAATGGAAAAGCACGTTAAATAAAAAAAAGTTGGTTAGTAGTATACGATAAAAAGAGAACATGGTTGTAGAGGTAAAATCGAAAAAAAGGAATGTGGTCGATTGGTAATATCAAAAATATCAAAACGACGTTCCATGTATACGCACATGATGTGGTTCACAGGAGTGAAAGCATTAGCGTTTTCCATGATGATGATGATGACGATGATTGTGTGTGATGTTGACGTTCAGAGAGTAGTGGCGGTTGCAATGTGTGGTTTTCTCTGGAGGTAGCGTGTGACACACTTTTTGCTCCTTCTTTCAAGGAGAAGGAAAGGAAACAGCGATTAAAACTGTTTTAAATATAAAAAAAGGTTCTTGAAAGTGTATGTGCAGGCAGGGATATTCGTATATCTATAGTGATTTCGTAACTTGAAATTTTATAGAAAGAAATGAACCCCAGAATGTAAACATATCCATATATATCCTGTTATGTTTTAAGAACAGGTACGTTCATTCATTATTATTTTGGTTTATTCATAGTATTGTGCCCAATTCATTTGCATTGTGTAGACTGCATGCATACAACGCATAAAATGCTGGATTAGCTCGATTGGCTTGATGGAAATGAAATTATCGTCACTTCACAGTTATGTATCATCATTGTTTCATTCTTATTGAAAATTTAGTTTGTTTTAATTTGTAAAATCCTCAAATACAGTTTTATTCCCTTAAACGGCGTACAATAGCCTTGTAAATGAACATTAGTGCAAGCAGCAGAAGGTATCAATATGGCATTAGAGTTGTACAAACTAAAATAGTGGAAGTGCTTTCATATGTATTTCATAATAGGCACTGTATTGTACAAAACCATGTTTTCACTTATGGATGCGTCATGCATATATCTGTTTACAGGCTTCAATATAATTTCAATGTGGCAGCAGGCAGGAAAGAAGATGATGACAAGGAAAAGTGAAACCTTATAAGTGCAAAATCAATCTAGCGTAAATGCTATCTTTTTTGTAAGCATGGAAGTATTACATAGTATTTATCATTACAGCTTGTGTTACTATTACTATTATTATTTTTACTTTCGTGAACATTCATATTTGTAGTTTTATATCAACTTGATGTAAAGTACAAAACATTATTCATTCGTATGTCATCATCATCATCATCCTTTTCTCGCTTTTGTGGTGTGGTGTAACCACCATTACAAATTCAAATAAAAAGGGATAAAGATTGAGAGTGAAAAAAATGGAAAAGAGTTCTTTTCTGATGATGGGGAGAAATGGAAATAAGGAGTGATTATTATTGCTAGTTCAATGGTTCCGATTACTCACTCTTGATCTACTTTTACCACTTTCTGCTACGCCACATAACAACCAGACGCAGACTATGCAATTATGTTTATTGGCAGCAGCAGCAGCAGCAGCAATGATGGTAGAATTGATGAAACCCAATAAGTGTAGCAATAATAAAAGTACATGCATTCTAGTGGTAATAACTCATGAATACACATATTTTTTACTGTTATATGCGGAAATGAGCTAAACCCTTTTACAAACAAATAAGGCAAACAGGAGTTTCACAAGACGAAAAAAGTGAAAAAAACGATCCAAACGATTTAAATCTACATTGATTTGAATGGAATAAACCCTAGTAATGAGCAACTTGTTTACCTATTTTTGCCTTTTGAAGAGGGTGAAGAAAGAAGCAAGTAAGTAGTACTTGGTTATTGTAGCAGTAACGAGCATGTACTATAAAATACGGACGAATTGAAAATATGGGTTTTGCTGAGTGCATAAAATGAATATTTTCTCGCACATGCATATTGACAAGAGTGTTGAAAAAAGTTACATTTTTTTGAGTGCTCCTCTTTAATTTGAGTGTCCACACACAAACATGAAAGAACATGATGGACTATTGACTCTTGATTCATGAGTTATTTGATTAAATATAAATCACGTTGAGCTAAGAAAAGTACACGTGGACAAAAACACAATATCCATGTGAGGAAGGGTATTCATAATGGAAGGTGCACAAGTCTGTGTAAAGTGGAGGTATTAAATTGGCTTGAGAGTGGGTTTTATGAAAGCATGCATATAACGGCTAATAAAAATAGGTAGTTATACATACATACAACACACAGTGTTTGTTTTTATGCGCATCCTGTTCCTAGAATAGCATCCGTGAGAAAGCTGGAAATGATATGAGGGAAAATCTAGACTTGATGAAAGTATTATTTTTATGCAAGAGTATATAAATTTTCCATTTTCTGATTTTCCCAACGTCCCTGAAACGAAATACATAACATGCATGAATGTATTTATGAAGGTGTAGGCTTTCTTTCTGTGTGTAAAATTGAAAATTGGCAGATGAGTAAGAAAAGACGTTCGTCTAGTCGGGTAGTCGTGCAAACTAATAATTACATTTATCTTTCGAAGAAAATACGTCAAACTGGCGTGTAGCCTACCGTCTTTGTGAAATGAATACATGGGAAAAAAAGCTGATGAGGAAAACGACGACGACGATGATGATGACGATGGTGATTATTATTATTATTTTGGAAACTACTTCAGCCTGTGTGTATAGTGTCTGTATAAGCTGTTCTTAGAGTACAATGAGGTGTTGTGTGGTTGTCGATATGGTATGGCATGACACGACATGTGCATGGAGGAATATTTACCAAGAAAATTTGTAGTGTAGGGGTAATGGATCATTCATGCGCCTTGTCTACTCAAGTTACCTACTAACTGACCAAATCCAATTTAGCATTTCCATCCAAAACGAAGGACTCTCTCATGGTTTAGTAAAATCAGTTTGGTATCGCTAATTTTATAATTTTCTATCAGTATGGTTGACTGCACCACTGGTGAAATCATCCATCCATACTATTACCTTGTACCAAGAACATGTCATGAAGTTAAATCATATTAAGTCGAATTTTAAATGATTCGGATTGGGGTTGTACTTCAAATAAATTCATGCATATGCTCCTGCTCATTCATAACTTTCCCATTTCTATTTAAATTTATTTTGAAGCCTACGGCCAACCAAATATAATGACAGTTGCCGTTTCGAAAGAGGTACTTTTTTAAAAGTCGATTGAATTCTCCCACGTAAAATCTACTGGAAATTTATGCATTGCACATACATCCCGTGGCACCGAATATTTCTAGTTTAATTTGAACCATAGGTTGTCAAATTACTATTGGTTGGAAAAGATATCAGTAAAAAAACATAACGAGTTTTATTGGGGGCTTCATTTGCACGGATCAATTCTTTTTCATTTGCTTTACCATCATTGCAAAGAGGATGATGCTCTTTAGTACGCCACTTGTATAAATTAGGTTTTCAGCAGAAGCCATACCGATTTCTAAAATGACCGTTTAAAACAGATTCCCACAACAAGCCCAAGTCTTGTTGATCAGCAACCATAAGAGAAGCACAGCAATTTCATCCTTGAACCCTTCATTTTGTTACGGTTAATTTAATCAAATCTTGTGAACCTTTTTAACATGTTTACTATCCACACACACACACACACGTATTTATGTATGTAGATCGAGAATGAGAGTTTCTGATGCGCAACAAGAAGAAATGTACATTTACGTTGCAAAAAAGAAGCAAATCCATTTTCAGAATTGAAATAGAAACAGTCATTTAAGCATTTGAAAATGGGATGGTGGAAATGTTTTCAACAAAATCACCATCATAGATATATACATATTATGTAGATTGTATATTATCCACAAAGTTTTTAAACGTTTACATGTACATACACTTACTTGCCTTTGGAATATAGATGCATGCTCACTATTTCTGTAGTAACCGCTTTTAGCTACAATTCTCAAGTAGCTACTACCAGTACTCCATGGCGTTCCACCGGCAGCCATTGTCACAAGAATAATTTGATTATTGACGATAGAGAGTGAGATGCGGGGAAGTTGAAGAATTGAAAAAATGTTGAAAAATGAGAAAAAGGGTTCCCGTTTCCCTTTTCTCTTTTTTTACCTTCCTTCATAGATCAATAATTTGATTTCCTCCGTAAAATGAGTTTATTCATCGTCGCTATTTGTATTACTCCCGATACTTATGCATGTACAGAAATGTATATACATATTATGGCAAAGTACTTTTACAAAAAAGTACGACCTTTGTACACTTTACCAACCTATTTTCATTTACTCTTTATATTATTCGAGTTTAGAGAGAGAGAGAGAGAGAGAGGAAAAAAAGCAAGTAGTAGACCATGTCGATGACGATGATGATGATGAGGACGTTTCCTCGTCTGATGCTGAAAGAAAAAAGAAAATAGGTAGGGAAAAAATATCCAAGTAGAATTTGCTATTGAATGATTTTTTCCCTCTCTATATACTACTACTTCTTATTCTCATAACTTACATACTTGACATAACTTTTTGACTTGAAGGTTTCGCCTTTTTTCTGCTTGTATTTGTATTCTTCCTATTATGTATATTCAATAGAAAAAAGATATAATAAAATGCTCATGATGGCTAGTGATGATGATGATGATGATGATGATGATGATGACGACAACGGTCGTGGTGATAGATATGTATGTTTGGTAGGTACAACGTGAAAAAATCAAGCAGACTTTTCAAATACTTGGATAGTGGTAGTACCAGCATAATGCGAGAAGAGAAGACGAGGAGAGCTGGTGAAAAAAAACCATTTGAACTTTCAAGCTGCTCAATTGAATTTTCAAAAAGTTACATTCCCAAAGGAGGTGAAAGTTGCTTGCTTTCTTGTGTTCATGGGTGTATATTCGTAACATGCATAGCCAACGTGATTGAATGCATTTCATGGGGAGAAAGAAACTACATCCATAAATGCATACATATCTAACTAACTTATTCCATCAATGGCGCCAACATTCAGCAAATGATGATTTAGAGATGTACAGAAAAAAAGTTGAAAATATCACAAAGTCACCACCACAACATATAACCTTTCCGGATTGCGATTTCCATTTAGAGAGAAAGTCAATCAAAAATTGGGGAAAAAAGTTTAAGTAGTTGTCTGTTGCATAAAATTCTTTCACCTGATTCGATTGAAGGATCTGCTAAAAAGATTTATTTTCTTTTATAGATGGGTCGTACGTTCCAAATTCTTGCAATTACGGAGGCCACGTAAATGTGCATACATCATCGGTTTTTTGTGTTTGGTGTTTCCCATCCTCTGAAGAGGAAAATGTGGTAAAAGCTTACATGTACGGTGTAAATTTTTTACAGAAAAAAATTGTGTACAAATAAAAGTAATATTTATAGCATTGCTAAAGTGTGAAACATGTAATGCGTTTATTATTTATAACCGTAATGGTTCAATTTATTTTCTACCTGTTTATGCTCGTACAATCATCATGACAATCTTTATCAGTAAACAAGTTTACTTCTGCTCCAAAAAAACTAGCAAACGCTGCAAAAGTAGGTTTGCAAAGAATGTTTTTGAAGTACAAGGTCTTTCCTAGAGAGTGTTCTTGATAATTGAACAGTTATTATATCAGACAGTAGCAAGAATTTTTCCTGCAAAAAAAATTCATTCACCGTTCACCATCACTTTGACATTTCTCTCTCAGCTTTCCTATTAAATTGCTCAATTACGTGTACTTGTAATTGGCAGATGACCTTATCTTGTAAGACTCATTACAACTTGTACAAAATCCAAAGTAAACAACCTTTTTGTGTTTATTTTATGCTAGTAGGGACAGAGTTGAAGAACTAAATGGAAAGCGAGAGAGAGAGGGGAAGGAGTAGACGTTTTGGAGCATTTCCTACTCACTGCTCCCACCATGAATTTGATTTATTTATAATTTGAACATGCATTCTCTATAATAGAATTTCTATTGCCACCCATACAGTTACACAGAGTAAATAAATACTACAAACCCAAAATGTTGTGTCCATATATTTATATGCAGTTACATTAAAAAGTATTTACTTACCAGAATATCTATATCATAAACTAGACCAGTGTATGCAAATGCAAACAAGAAAACAAATACTGCTCGACTGGTTGCCGACTTTAACAACCTATCAACTAACTTTTCCAAAGTAAACCATACAATTACTACCAGCATTAGTGAAAGGAGGAAAAGTAATAGTAGTAGGTAAAGAGTAGTCAAGAAAGGGATGCATATTATTGTATTTTGGGAATATGGAATGGCTCATCCAAGTAAAATGTTGTTTGGCTGTCTGTGTCCTTGTGATGTCAACTACCGCTGCCAC
>JAHZMZ010002702.1:0-27944 GCA_027743805.1 Lepidocyrtoides sp. E14 | reverse complement strand
TTTTTATTGCCACACAAAACGGAAGTAATACGACTTTGTATTACAACTTTTCACCTCAGGGGTTTTCTCACAGAAAATTGAAATTCATATCATTAGGTTCACATCAGATTAATTGTTTGTGTTGCTTCCTTAGTTCGCAGTACTTTGATTTTATCAAAAATGTTATATATGAAGGAATTTTTATCATGATGATGATGATCATGACATGCGTTAAACTTTCTTCTTGTATTTTTCTGACGTTAACAGTTATGTTCTGTCAACGCTAGAAGAACTTCATTGTACTTGGTTCATCCCACGTTTTGGCTCAGGACCATTGTTGCACTTACTAAACCATTTGTTAGGTAACTTAAATTAAAACCACCCACCTTCTCGTTTTTTTATAACAAAAAACGCGGAAAAAGTTTTCAGCAAGCATATTGCAAAATGGTTTGTTGAATGTTGAATGATATGTTATGCATTTTTTTTGTTACAGTACCAAATTTAGTAGAAAGGTTCAGTTCGTCAACACACTATCTGATCTTTGTCTCGAGATTCCTACGGAGCATTTGGTTATCCCAGATCGTGTCTTACAGTAAGTTCATTGCCAATATCATACCCAAAAGCATGACTAACATTTTACAGATTTTCTAAGAATGTTTTCTAAAATGAGAATATTATGTTATATCATCTTTTAAAAAATAACCAACTGTGCAACTTTTCTGTCTCTCTCTCTCTCTCTCTTCTATATCTATCGTCACTTTCTTTTGTATGCGTTTTTCATTAAACCACAAAATCTATTCCCCCTTCAAGGTATGATGCAATTAGACAGCAAATGGAAAATAGCAAAAGAGCACGGTCTGCAAAAGCACCGTGAATCTCTATTGCTGTGGAAGGGAACACCGGCGTATACCAAGATAAATTACATGTTTATGAATGTGTGGGTGTTAAGGTACATTCTATGACTTTATCACCGTCACCTAAAGTTGTGTTGTTATATAGAGCCATGAATCACAAATATTTTACCTTTTTGCATGCATTTGCATAATGTTATGTAGAGTTTGTCAGTTGCAAAAAAAATCTGATTTTCTTTTAAACATGTCGAACCAAATTTTTGCTTTGTTTTTATTCAATTAATTTTTAAACATTCCATTGTAGTTGAACAATCATGTATTTGGGCTGTTCAGTCAGTGATAATTTTTTAGTGACAAGATAAGTTTGCAAATGCGTTGCTGCATTCGATTTATATTTAGTGATTGCTTCCACCAGCCATATCTTAACACCAACACATAGGCGTCACTCGAAATTCGCCATTATTTTCCTTGTGGTAAATTTCATGTGCAAATGACAGTCACTGCTTAGTCATTAGATTAGTAAAAGACGACCACCCTTTCAAAAGCGGAAGCGTATTATTTATGTATTTGAGTGCTCACTTTTGCAGTATGGCATGGTTTCTCTTAAATCTGTGTATATATGAAACTGACAACTGGCCTTGTTTGTTCATCTTCACGTTTATTCACTTTTGTTCTTGCAATTTGCATGAATATATTGCATACCTAGTTACTCCTGAACACCTGACACAAAGACAATAAGCCAATTAGCAAAATCCTATTTATTTTATGAAGCAAACTTCCTATCCAGTTTCATCATTTTTAGCAGACTCATGTTTTTTAGCGTTTTCTAAAAGGAATGCTGATCATTGTGTATATTTTACACGATTGTTTTGATCATGTCGTGGGTATAATCAAGCATGCGCCTATCGATTAAGTTTGCTGAGTTGCGTAGTCAAATTACTTTCACGCGCCCTGCCTGCGTTTTATCCTTTTTCTCTCTTATTTCTTCTAAAAATATTATGCACGTTTATTGTGTCGCTAATGAGGCTAATTTTTATCTGTAAAAACTTTCAATTATAGGTACGACTTCGACCTTAAAGTTGATGATTTAAAAAGGAGAAAAATAATGAGCTGATAGTCAGACAGAGTTATGCACTGTTATTGTGGATCACCAGGGATGAACAACGAAATTCTCATTAAAGATGCGCCATTTCTTTGTCTTCATTGTGTCAATAAGAAAGAATGAAAGGATGTACAAGTCTAATAATATTTACTTTGTCGTGTTGTCGTCAACACGGCATCCAGAATTTGTCTTAATTGTGTATGTACTATGCATAACTTTCTTTCTTACCAACTGTGTCGTCGTCGGCAGCCTACATCGGAAACATTCACCGGGATTACCGTTTAAGTACACAGCCATCACTAATGAAGAACTTTACCATACTGAGCGTGTCTGTATGTATTTCTTGCTATGAAGATTTTTAAAAATTGATGTAATGTAAAAAAAATACATTTATACCTAGCATATGTAGCATCTATTGAAATATGTAGTGAAGTAGCATTATTATTACTAATTAACAAAAGACTGTATTTAGCAAATTTAACCTTTTTTAGGAATTACCTGTGTACATTTCATGATGTTTTTGTGTATTGTGTAAATAATCAATGTTAAATGACTATGTAAAATTGAGTTTAGGGGTCCCAATGTTCGAAACATGATTAATTGTTAACAATTTCATTGACGCCAAATATAATACCTATAATACGCCACCTATACACACATATGTGCGGTGATAATTATTATTATTGAATAACTTGCATACATTTAATCATTTAAAAGGTGAGATTTAAAAAGAATGATAATCAAAGTACATATAGTGTCATATATTAGCTTGCTTTAATAAATATTATTATTATCATCATAATATGTACCTTGCTTAAGCTATTCCTAAATCAAAAAGCGTTTGCATTGACAATTTATTAATGATTATGATAACATTGCTGACATTCAGTGATAAAAATGTTTTAGTTACTCGGTACCTTTAATTAAAGGACTTTATAGTCCTTAATAATTAAAATATCAGCTGAATTTGAACAACCTTGTTATGAAAAGGTATCAGTAGTCGGAAATAGTATAGTAAACTAGTTCATATAAAATACTTACTACTAGCTCATTTAGAACTATACGCCTGCTACTAACAAGAGTTCAACATAACATTATTATAACGTGCTAAGCAAATATACTTAAAACTAAAAACGTAACCTGATGTACAATGTATTTGTTTAAAAGAAATCTATAAAAATGTTTATGTTCAAGTATTTCGTATGTTATAGTACAGCTGCAGTATGTATTTAAATTGTTCAATCTGAGAAATTTTTAATTTTTACTTACAAAGTATTTTTACTAGGCTAAACTATTATATATTCTGCTTAGAACATACATGATTCACTATTATGATAACACACTTACGATTAGTAATTCCCAATAATATGTTACGATGAACTTAATTTAACGAATTCTGAATAAAAAAATAAAATTGTCAAAGCCAATTTACCATATGTGCAACTTTTGTTAACGCTGCTTGTATCTTATCCTGTGAAGAGAAACTGTATAAGAACTGAGGGTAATTATTGCTAGCTAGCTGCAGCTTTGCCAGTTATTTTGTTACCAGATTTTGACGCGTATAGTAAATATGATCATATTTGGGTGTCAGTTTGAATTTATTAGAGATGTCAGTGCAGCTAATTGTAAAAGCCCTTTAACATTGTCAACTATTAATTATTATTGAATTGAAACACAGTAATGCTACTGTCATTAAAATTCAGTGTTGATTTCAGTTATTCAACTTTATCATATAAATTAAAGAAAACTTGCGTCTTTAAAATTTACTGCTACTTAAAGTACTACATAATGTAAAATTAACACGTGTGCTGTCACTTGCGAACATTTTGCTCGCGTGTAACAAAATTTTCATGCTAATAAAGTGAGTACACTTTTTTGATACTCGTTCAAAATCCAAATTCTGACCTTATTTTCACTCTAACTAATGCTACAGTTCTCTTTTATGGGAAGTTGATTCGTACTCTGCATAAAATGGGACATCCGGGTCAAATTTTACCTTAAAGAGTAGGTACATTTGTATGTTTTCTGCATGCTCTACAACCTATTGGAATTTGGAATAAACATAATAAATATAATGTAGGTTACCTACACCGTTCTTTAGAGTGTTTGAAAAGCGAGTCATGCCTCTGCTGTTGTCCTTTTTAGAAAATCGATAAAACTAACAACAGCAGAATTTTAATAGCCATATAATTCCACAATGCAATGTGACTAGGGCAAGTGGATTTTTGGAGCGGGTAAAGTGATGTCAAACTAAACTGATGTATAAGTGATGGGCACGGAATACGAAGGGGATTCATAGTAAAGTGAGTGAGTATGAATACAAGTACATATACAGAAATGCTTAAAATTAATAGTGCTTTCAGTACTGGAGTGCGTATGTGCAGGTGAAAGTTATTAAATACTACTGGAGTTGCTTGTTTTCTCTCTCTTTCTGGCTCCAAGAAACACAAAACCAAAACAAAAGAGATGTCCAAGTTGAAAATAGACGAAACATACATACATGTTAGAAAGGCGCATATTATGTGTTTATGTGTATGTACCATCATCATTATGCTTGTATTTCCTTCAGGTACTACTGTCACTCTATTGGAACACGTTGGAATTCCTAAATTATTCCATTGCCATCATGTAAGTATCAAAGTTAGTCATGCTGTACCATTAAGTAGTAGAAAAAGGGTTGCGGTTGCACATTGCAATTTTCACTACGTCATTGACTGCAAACTAAAATATAAAGAACGACACTACTCGTTAACGTATCAATTGTTTCCAATTTATAAATTGGTTTTCATGATGAGTGATACGAAAGACCAGAAAATAAGCAGTGATCGCGTTGCCGTTTGGGATGTACCCCTGAATTCTGGCGTTTATACGGTGGAGTTTGAACATGGGACAACGACAGGGAAACGAGTTGTGAGAGTCAATGGAAAGGTTTGCATTTTTCTTACTCGTGCAAAGTAAGCTTTTATGCAAAAAGGTTTTTATTAAAACTAGTATTATGAATGGATTGTCTGATAATTATACCAGGATGTAATGCGGAAAGACTGGATGTTTAAGCTGGTTGGATTTGAAGAGTTTCCCATCGACAAGAGTACCGGTCGAATAAAAATAGACCCTGTGGGCATATTTGCTTACCGTTATTCACTGGAAGTTGATGGCAAATCATTTAGGCAGTTTATTGAGAGACAGTCTAAAATTTTAAAAAGTTGGACTACCAAGACAGTGGATGGGACAGATATCAGAGTGGTTTTAGAAAAGGATACGCTGGACATTTACGTGAATGGAGAGAAAGTTGAAACGCAGGTAAAATTCGCTGCCATTCTGTATTTAAAAAAAGACTCACCTTTAGTGTAACTATCAATTGGGTTTTTTAACAGAGTGAATTCGTTGATGGTGGAACAAAGGCACATTTTGAAGCAGCCAATTACCCTGCCACGCTTCACGCTCTGTGCACAGGCATCAAGAAACAACCGATTATCTATTCGTTGACATTTAGTGGAGAGCAGATTCCTGAAGCGAGTGAATAAGATGGTGGATATTAATATACAGGATGAACAAATGAAAGATGGTGTGTCGGAGAAAGGATATCGTGCATAGGTTGTTGTTTTTCGTATGAAAGCTGCAAACTTTGTTTTCATTTATGGAGCGCAATGTCATATTTGCTTTATACGTTTATAAAATTTTAAAATATTGTTTTCGACTGTATACAGTACCAGAACGTGTATGTAAAGTTACATAATATTATTCTTCTTGCACGGTAAACATTAAATAACCTAGGATTAAGGTGTATAGTATGATATGCCATGCCAGGGGGAAAACTGCAGGGTGTAGGAGGAAGCGCAACAATGCACAACAGCACCATAATGTGTCGAGAAACGCTCTGCTCATGCTCTGGTGATTCCTTGCTCATGATGACGATGAGTTGACATGCTTGTCGCTGCTACGAATCGTATCTTACTACGTACGACACGCTTAGAATCACCATCATTCGCTTCAAATATTTTAAAAGAGGCAGTTTACTTTTATTCATTTCTGTCAAATTCAGCTCGTGTTTTTCAAGAACCCGTGATGGAGGTTTTATTATGGACAAAACAAAAGTAACGGCTAATTTGCACTCAGGCCCTCATAATATTATTTTGTTGTAAGTTAAGACTAAGCCAACAACAATTAAATATTTTGACAAGTGCTATGTAGATGAAATTAACGTTTATGCAATTATAGACAACATAATATAACGATTGGTCGTTGCGCAAAACATTTAAAATTGCACATACGGATCTTGTGTTTTAAAAAAATAAATATTTTTTGAATAATTTTGGATGAAACTTGATCTTCAAAAAAGTTTACTTTGGCACGTAAACATGATATCATGATTAATACTTCTACGGAATATTTGAATGCATGATTGCTCATATTGTTAACTGCATATATATCGATTAAATACGGAACATGAATGACATATAAGCCATATTAGCTCATTCTGCATACATTCAACCAGAGAAAACAAAAGATACGCTGATGTGATCGTTGCTGATTATTTGACAAGTGATAAAGATAAGAGTTAATCGCTTCACTGACGATTTTTGCACGTCTTTTGTGATTTTACTATGTGTGTGTATATTTATGTAATTTTACTTACATACAGCTAGCATACGACTCATACGAAACAAAATATCAGTACGCGCTACATTTGTTCGAAAATGTCGTACTAACTAAAATTATATTAATTGTGTGTGGCACATGAAGACATGGCATGGAGAAACAAACCACTAGGGGATAGATAATCCAACAATTGAGCATTGCGGTCTTGTATTTAGCCAGAAACCAAAATACAATGATGATCTCAACAGTGACTCTTGTAAAATACTGTGTATTAATACCACTATTAGTTAACGTGATCGTGCAGGGTCAAGACTTGAGGTGCGATGATGCATCGAGACCAGTGAGCTGTTCAGAAATTTTGTGCAATTTAATTAATAATCGGAAGCCAAACAATTTCTGCGAAGATGTGCAGTGCGATGGAATTGCAAGCAGTGATTGTCCAAATGGCACAATATTCCAAGATTATCTGACGCAATGCAATTGTTGCCCCGGATGTGCCCGCTATCAAGGTATCGATATTGAAACCAACCAACTAGGGGATAAATTATTCCCTAGTCGGGAGTAAGTAATTAAGTTAATTTTACAAAAATCATTATTTATGCTAAATTCACAATATATTTGTAGGCATAGATGAGCCTTGTCTGGTGAAGGCACCGTCTCTTGACGAAAATTGCACTGACCCTATTTGTCCAATTCAGATGAATGATTGCAGACCCGGGCTTAAATGCACATATTTGGGAGAATCTTCAAAGAAATGTACTCTGGATCCTCGACCTTCTGGCGTGAGAACTTGTATGATTAAAAGAAACCAAGGTTTAAACAAAGAGATTCACTGGATCCCAGAGTGTGATCCCGACGGTACATACGCTCCAAAGCAGTGCAAGGGGCGCTATCAGGACGGTACCTGTTTCTGCGTTGACCCTGAAGGCAACAGAATATTCGGAAGAGAGTGGTGGGATAAAGCGGAAAACCAAACATGTGGTAAATTGGGAATTGGAAACTTTTTTAAAATTAATTTTCAAAAGCAATGAGCACAAAGTTGAAAATGATTGTAGGTTGCAGCCGACGTGTTTATAACTTGAGGAAGGAAGGGAATATTGCCACGATTCACTGTTCGCCAGACGGAAATTATGAACCGCTACAATGCGATATGGATTCTGGTCTTTGCTATTGTGTGGACACCGTCACGGGCGAGCTAAATGGAGCTGTTCTTCCTGAACATCAGTGGAAACTACTACCATGCTACTCTGTAAACCTAACTGATGGTGATACTTCGGGGCAATACCTTCGACGCTGCGAAAGTGAATGGGGGGCGGGACAGAGGATTAGAAACGAAGGTTTGCTGCATGGAGTTGATATTTATGCAGTGACCGATTTTTTGTGCGATTATGATGGAAGCTTTACAGCGATAAGGCGTGATAAATCTGTGTAGGTTTCTCAAAAACTTTACTTGAGTGAACGCATACTGATTTCAAGTTTGTTCATATAAACTGTCATGTGCTCTTATTAGTGCATTTATTCCATTTAAACTGCTTGATACTTGATTACATATTTAGAACCTATTGTGTTCCAAAGACGGGTGATTTGGAACAGAGCGGAGGACATTTTCAGGAAATGGACCTTTCACCCATGGACTGCCGTAAGTCATCAACCTGAAAAAAGTCCCGTCTCATTTATGTAAAATTTTAAAGAGGAGAATTACATATTCACAGAGTGTTTCAGAGACTCACTTTTTTACGCTGAAGAAGGAAGACCATTTTTGAAAGACTGTGAGCGCCGAACAGGAAATTACGCTACTTATGCAACTTATGATCAGGAAACCAACGTACAATCGTGCGTGGACAAAGATGGCTTCTTTTATGGAGATCCTGTTCCACAGGAATATGCCTGTTGTTTAACAGAAAGTTGTGATAATTCGTATCTTCGAGATGCGTGTTATGACCCATCGTCTAAAAGGGGATTATATAAAAGTTGTTCATTGTACTTAACATAACGCTCGTTTTAGGAGACAATTATAAGTAATTAATCAGTAAATATATAAAAATATATCAATATACTATTGCAATGTTATGTATACTGTACATATACTGTATATATGTGCTTGTTTTGGAATAAAATAAGTTCACGGCCATTTTCTGTGAGCTCATTTTTTGCGATCTACCACGATGAATATATATCGAATCTGTAATCCATTTTTTTGATTTTGCATTTTGCATTTTTGTGCACAATGTCATCACAAGTTGCGTCAATTCGTTTGTCACATTACATTCAAAATAATCTGGATTTGATAAGGCATTGATAATACCACTAAGCTTCTTCTTATGATTACATACCTTGTTATCGATTAGAACGACATGTTAAACCTAAATTGTGTGAAAAGCAACATGTATAAGGTGACTGGTTATACTCACCATTATACAATGCTTAATATTTGACTTCGGATCCTTTTGGTTGACAATATATGCATATTTTTTCTACAAATTATACAAGCGATAATTATACTTTGAGTGATTAAAAATGGTGCTTTGAGTCGTGGTATTGGAATTGTACAGTGTGATTGGACAATGCTTTAAATTGTGGAAAATAAAAATGACGTATGGGTCAAAGTTGAAGGGATTTACTTCCCCAGTTTACATCGTACTGTGCTTACTATTGGCTTTATCAGTAGTTCATAGTCAAAACTTTAAGTGTCCACAGCTTCTCAACAATATCAAGGATGTCTGTGAAAGAATAAAATGCGCGAATCCCGTATCAAAAGAGGATTGCTCAAACGGAACAATCTACGTTGACAACTTTGCTTTGTGTGGGTGCTGCCCGTCCTGTGTTAGGTACATATACCCAACGGGTTAGTCATTACCGTCCACCATTATATCAAAATACATCAAAATTTGAAATCTTTTTTCGGTTCGGGAAGCAAATATTTCAATGCAAAAAGTCAAAAAGTTTGTGTTGAATTGACTTCACAGTATTTCGACCGTTGTTGGCGTTTTGCTTCCTGGACGAAAACACTCGAAAATTTTGAGTTTGAGAAACACATTACTCTATCCAGTTAGAGATTGAGTATTTTTTATAGCTAACATCAACCAATGAAAACAAGTAATTCAAAAAATCTGATTGATTGCTCAGATGACGAACCATGTACCAATGATCCTTCCAGTGTGATATGGACAGTGGATCCCGAATGCAAAGATGAAGATGAATTTTGTCGAGTGAAAGTAAACACATGTCTTCCCGGTTTTGTGTGTAATGGTGCACAAAAATGTGTGGAACCGTCGGCAAGTCTGCATCCAGATAAAGATGAGTGTATGTTCCGAAAATCATTAAGGGTACTCGGCTTAGTTCATTGGGACCCCGACTGTGCAGCAGACGGATCATTTTCCCCCAAACAGTGCAAGGGATCTCATTTTGACGGAGAATGCTATTGCGTGGACAGAGAAGGTAACCGCATTTTTGGACGAGAGTGGAGGATCAATGCTGAAAATCAAACATGTGGTAAGAATGCTTTCTCTCAAATTTTAATACTTTGGAGGGAGGAATAAGGGGATTGAATATTACATTAATTTGTGGATGATTGATTCTTTATAAAGCTTTGTGTTTATTTGTTTGCATGCACAGAGTGTAGCAGGAGAGCACACGAGCTAAGAAAGGGCGGATTAACTGCAACTTTTCACTGCACTTCGGATGGCAATTTTGAGCCCTTGCAATGCGACACGGACTCAGGGCTTTGTTACTGTGTCAATCCACAGACTGGAGAGCTTGATGGTGGCGTGCTACCCGAATCTCAATGGAAATCATTGCCATGCTTTTCACTCAATTTGACTGACCATCAAAAAGATGGAAAGTATTTGCGACAATGTGAAAGCGTATTCGCCGGTGTAAGGCAACTACGGCTTATTGGCAAAGACCACGGAACAGATTTAGGCATGGCAGCACCAAACTGTGACTTTGATGGGAGCTTTGCTCCTGTTCAGATTAAGGATACAATGTATGATTGCGTAGCATTAATTTGCTAGTTTTCTCCAGCTCTCTAAATACAAAATGGTATCTTGTTTTGAATTTGCAGATCAGAGTGCGTATTCAAAAACGGATCACGAATTTTGGATAATTTCTCGCCAAAACTTGACAATATGACTTGCAGTATGTTGATCGCTCTAAATAATACACTACTATCATTGACACCCCTTAATTAACTTAATTCCTAGGAGAATGAAATATATATATGCTACCCGTTGCCAACAATCTGTTTTACTATTTCAAAGATTGCGCCAGAGACAAGTACGAGTATTTGCCATCACAAAAGGTGCCACATTTGGATTGCGAACAAAGAACTGGAAACTACGACAAAGTTTACGATTTTGGGTCATATGCCTCTTGTGTGGACAGGGATGGATTTTTATACGGCGAAGTAGTGGTTTCTAAATATTTTTGCTGTTTACTTTACTCAGGATGTTCGGATAACATGCTAGTTGAATGTGGGCTGGAAAAAATCAAACAATGTGATGAGTGGTGGTTTAAAAGCTAAAATTGCTGATTCTTCTTGTATTGAAAATAAAATATTTTAATATACCATATCATATTATTTGTTTGACTGATAGAAATTAATTTTATTTCGTTTTCCTGTTTTCGTATATTTCAGTACATTTTAATCTTTGTATTATGTATATATTATTATCGGATTATGGAGTTAAAAAGGCGATATATACGCTAATAATAACAAAACAAACCTAATCTTGATATCATACTACATTACGATATTTAATCGGAAAGTAATTCGTCCATTCTTCGACGAACCGCCAGTTCAACAACTTCCAGGCTCTGCCAATCCAATTCAGGAATCAGGCATAACACAGCTGAAAGGAGATTGGATGCCTAGACAAAAGTTCAAACAAGCAAAATATTACAATTGAATTGAATTAAAAATGTCATACTATTTGTCAGTTCGCTTGCGCTTGGCTTAAATTAAAATCATACTTTTGTACGTGGCTTGTTCCGGAGAGCTTGGGAGACATTCATACGTTGCTGCGACTGTGAATGCACCATATTTGGCATGGCGTTCCTGTGATTCTGTATATGTTGAGTTGCGGATTCATCATAACAAATCTCAGCATAATCAGTGCTTGAACGTCTTTGTTGATGATAGCCACTGGAACCACTGCCATTTGTAATCTCGCGTTCGTTGCTTCCGCGGTGCTGATAGTAATCAGGAGAATGGGTAACGCGACGTGTCTAAAATAACATGAACACATTGCAAAACGTTAATGCACTTTAATGACCCCGTGTGGGTATTAAATCGAAGCGTGTGAGAAATAATAGGTATTGTTAGCACTTTTGTGAATGGGTAACAAATCACCGACCAGTTAAATAAAATATTTTTTCAGTTTAGATCTTACCGTGGGAGGCACTTCCCCATTATTGTTAGTAGGTGATGGATCGCGTTCATCAAAGGGGGATGAACCGCGAGCAGAACTGACACCCTGTCCTGCACTTCTGGCAGGTGGGGATTGTGCTTGCGGATGGAACTGGTTACCATTTGAGTTATTAGGTATTACTGGCGAGTTGTTAGTATTACTTGTTAATGCATGTGCTGGCGAAGGCTCAGGGGTTCTCGATCTTGATCTGTCATCGCCCTGTTGATAATTATTTACGTTATTTTTCCATTCCCGACAAAATATATTCAACAAGAAACGCAGTGATGTATAAATACATACACTCTGACTAAATTAAAACGATTAGTCATGATAGGATAAAACAAGCTGTTAATTGTTAGTGCATACTCTCTACATCACTATGCAAGATTGTGCCATTGTTACTGTCAAATTGTAAAATATTATAGCATAGTACTATTATACAACTCATCATACTATTGAAGTAACATACATTTTGATTTTGGTAATAATAATCTGCTGGAGGAGAATGGGAAACACTACTGTTGGTGTTCCTGAATGCCAAGTGGGAGTCCTCATCATAGTCATACTGCGTTGAATTTCTGCGTCCAGAACTTGGTGGAGCTGGTGGACTTTCTTCTCGATAAAATGTAGGCTCAGGAGAAGTTCGTTCCTAAAATTATGTATTTATAGCTTAAAACTTTTGCCCAACCGTTATATTTTATTACAGTAAGAGAAAACGTAAGGGTTTCAAACATGCAAAGCGTACCGTGGGATGCTCCAAAATAAGACCAATTTTAAAGGCTTGATCCACCTCATCTTGAGAGACTTGTGTATTGTCCAAAACCTCCAGATTCGGTAGAGCGCGAAGAACAGTGTGCCGATATCTACACAAGTAAATGGTTTCGCATTTTCATTGACATCTTTCCATGTTTGTATCTGCATACAGATATTTTCAAAATGAAAGTTTGAATGAAACATACGCTGCTCCTGCTGTCTCTACGCATGGATTTTCCGCGAGTAAAAGTCGTTTCAGACGAGGCAGATCCTGAAGATAACACAGTTCTGACAGGTCCCGAATTTCGTTTCTACGCACATAAAGTTCAACGAGGTTTCGGCAGTGCTGAAATTCTGCCAGTGACTTGATCTTGTTCAAGCTGCAACAAAAACAAAACCCCTTTCTTAAAACATACATGGACATATAATGATTTAGGTACCATATTATAGGGGCATGATATCATTGAACCGAAAGTATAGCGTGGTAAACTGTCTTAAAGCAGTTCCAACTTTGGAAAACAGCAATGGCAATGACACATAACAACACAACACAAACAGTTTTTACAGCATTTTCTCCATGAGTCATCAACACTCCATGATTGAATATAGTATGTTGTCGCAATACTTGAGAGCTAATTTATTTACCTACGAAAATTTCTTCACATGGAGTTCGGGTACACATCTAGGTATATATGTATATTATTTCATGTAGAGCTAAACTAAAACTTTAGATATTGAACAGAACAATTGTCGCATGCTGCAAATATGGCTGCCTATTTTTTTCTAGGACTAAACAGATTCCAAAGTTCAACAGCCTGATAAATTAGAGAAAATGGTACTTTTTAGGTCTCTTCGGACCTAATATAGATATACTGTATTTCTAGCCTCAGCCTTTGGTTGAAAAAGTTTATTTTTATGAACAACAAAGGTTTAGTGCCAATAAAATGCTCTACCCACCACGGCTCCAGGCATCCGCCTAGTCAACAACATGTCTTCTCTTCATAAAATCAAAATGAGTGCATAATGAATATGACGCTAATACCTACAAAGGATTTTGGTGCTGTTGGTAATACACAGACAGGCAGTAATAAAAAAATAATAGTAATAAAATAGCCATCTTTATTAAAGAAATCATATACCTATTAAAAAGTATTTGAAGTCAAACTAAATTGTATTAAAATAATATTCTAATTGTGGACAATGACATCTACATTTCATTACAGCATGTTTTAGGTAGCAAATTATTATATTATACCATATCTTAATTTTTGGTACTTTAAAGGAAGCAATAGGCCAGTGCTGAAGGCACTATAGGGTGGTCAGTGAATGTTTCACCGCTTGATAAGTGGATAAATAAAAATTATTTAATAAATAATGCATAGGTAGAAGGTAACTGTTATGTAATTGCAAATTTGCAATTCTTCATTTTATTGGCATTTCAGAAACGGGAACCGGAAGGCTAGTACCTATGAACGATATGTACGATATGAACTGTATTAGTCATAAGGGGCACTCGGAGACACGCTAAGCAGTGAATAAGTACATATAATGTGCGTATAGATTTTCTTTTTACAAATGCTTGCAGTACAAATTTTGCATTCTCAGTTCTCAACTCAACACTTTGTTTCATCCGATAATATACATTTTAGCCTTTGTCTGTACAGTTACCTGACTTAACTGTCACCGCACCACACAACTGTCTCGCGTGTTATTTGTTTTATACTCACTCGTATCTACTTTGCTGATTTGTATTTGAAAGTGGAAAGAAAAAGTTGAGCAGTCAGGACTAGAAGAAACGATGTAGTCCCACTACTTTATTTATCAAAATTAAGTAAAACTTTACACAATGCAATGTAAGTAGCCCACGAGATCATTGCAATACGCAATGTAACTACACTTTTCAAGATAAGATATAAGATGATACATAAATATATAAAACCCACCTACTATAATTAATTATCAGTTGTTCTACTCCCATCCATCATATTTAAAATGTGAAAGAGGACATGCACGGTTTTTGTTAAAGAGAGAAACAATTAGTGCGTAAGAAAAACACCTTCGCTCAATCTTTAAATTATATCTTTATCATCAAGGTCGCGGTGGCTGAACTCTTATTGCATTGTATTTAGTCTCTTTGAGAGAAAGGTAATACACAAAATGAAAAAAAAATATATAATTATTATTCAAGGGGTGTGCATTCAAAGGATTTTACGATCGGTAAATAAAATTCGATACAATCATCATTTCCATCTCTGTTTACTTACAACAACTATTATTTATATGCGGATTACATGCTTTTTGCTTTACATAAATAAAGCAACTTTTTCAATAAAAACCCTTATTTTTACTTAACAAATACTTTCAAAATATTCACTTTGAAAAGCTGAAATACGGTTGTTATTTAGTACAGTAAAAAAAAGCTGAAACGCTCAGTTTTTTACTTTGAATTTGTGTTACATGAGTTAAAACTAATTGCTTTTATACGTGTTTCATTAGAAAGTGAAACTGAAATCAATATATGCCACTTTTTATTTGAAAACCGTTTGATGGATAAAGCCGGTAAAGACGTATAATAAGTAAGCTGCGTTACTCTTATAAATAGAATAAAATGCTCGTTAAGTTATTAACGTAACTTGGTACTGACACAGTTGCAGTAGTACGTTTCGATCAACTGGACTAAACGGATCAATAGAAAAAGTGGACAATTGACAA
Organism: Lepidocyrtoides sp. E14; assembly: GCA_027743805.1. Taxonomy (NCBI): domain Eukaryota; kingdom Metazoa; phylum Arthropoda; class Collembola; order Entomobryomorpha; family Entomobryidae; genus Lepidocyrtoides; species Lepidocyrtoides sp. E14. The sequence continues at coordinate 12,540 of JAHZMZ010002702.1, read as the reverse complement.
GTAGAATAATATGCAAATCTAGGATCACAACGCAGCCACGGACATGATAGAATACTAATAATCTTTCTAAAAAAATTCATACCACTTTCACATGTCACTATAATAAGTGAACAGGTGAAGTGCATACTTGTGCGGTTACACAACCAAACATTAAACGGGGGTAAAACATTTAAATGGTTAAAATATGTTTTACTGCTACAAGTTGTAGCCTATACTGTCACCCACAAAAGTGTTTGGCTGTTTTGCTCTATTCAGGGAAGTAAATTGTCAAACTGTTCCGCATCACCCCTATTTCGCTTTTTGATCTAAGGAAGTCTTTACCTATAGTTTCTTGAATTGATTCTATTAAATGCTTCCTAAATATTATCTATTTATACTATGTACCGCAGGTTTGAAAACCGTAAGTTTGCAAAGCCACACTTCATTGCGTTTTGGCTTCTATCCTCAGACCAATCACCACGATGTCTAAGTGCTTCCCCACCCCACTTCCCTATTGCACTACATAATATGTATGAACTCAGCGAGATATAAAAACTCATTAAAGATATTATGATTATTATTACCATACTATTCTTAAAGTATGTGAAATGTTTACTCGATAATACTAAACCATGAAGCGTACAAAAAAAGAAGTCTACATGGTATGCTGGTAGTTTGCCAACAACACTTTCTTATCGTTGAAACAAACTTTTCATCCAACACTTCCTCTTGCACAACAATAACTTTAGTTTTTTTGAGTCACTCTGTCACGGAAAACGACAGTGAAAAAACTGAGAGATCCCAAATCCCAATCATCAAACCATATCATCTTCATATTTTTAAACATATCTCACTCCAGAACTCTAATTTCATGGATTCGCTTCCCAAAAAAAGTAAGCAATAGAGAATCAAATGATAAAAAATTATTTTGCTCGTGCGTGTCAGTTGAACTGACGTTGCTTCAATGTTGACAGCTTTCTATGGTCTCTTCATATATATGTACTTTATTCGTTTGTGCTCAATGTGCAATGTGCATCACGAAACACCGTTTTTATGTCTTGTATCTTTTAAAGATAGAGGTATGAGTAGAACTTCTTCTACATTATGTACGCATAACCTTTCAAAGTTTTTTAAAAAACATTTGCCACATTAGAACAGACATGGTATTAAGTACTGTAGAAAAGGAAATTATAAAATCAATCTTGGAAGCATGACGAGATGAGAGCCAGATGAAAATGTGCATGCTAACTGGATGACATATTCCTCCAAAATTTTTCAAAATTCATCCATCATTATGGATGTCATGTTTTTTTATCTNGAGATGAGAGCCAGATGAAAATGTGCATGCTAGCTGGATGACATATTCCTCCAAAATTTTTCAAAATTCATCCATCATTATGGATGTCATGTTTTTTTTATCTACAGTCTACATTTATAATATACTTCTGTTCAGTAGATTTTGAAATAAAATTTAGAGCCTTCTGACTTTCAGTTCAATGATTCAACCTCCTCCCTGCAAACTGGAAATCTTGGGAATTTTTTTTATTTAGTTTTGCCATAACATGGCTAATGTCAGTCAGTGGACGGTTCTTTTCGAAGCAATGTTGGTTTAGTGTCAACATGATAAATGTTTGTAGCATACTTTTTGGCATATTTTTTCACCCTATTGATATACTGATCAGTGAAGTTTTGCAGCACATTACCCAGTAATTCAGTATTCAGTTATGCATTCATAGCTGATTTATTCCGATTAAGGTAAATACATTGCGGTTTGTCTTATTCCATTCTCGCTAAACACCCAAAAGACATAAAGTATTTTGATTTGACACATTTTCCTTAAAACTGAAAACAATATCCACCCAACTATAGAAGATATCAAGGCACAGAAAAATACATTATTTAAAGAATTATTTCGGCAAAACTAATTGTATTGCTTGCTCAATAATATAAAATCATTAGATATAAATGAACAACATAACACTTTCCGTGATTTGATGTGTAGGAAAGTTAATTGAAATAGCAAAACTGAGTACCTAGTTTTACCGTCAACATCATTCGCCAACCAAACCACGCCACCATAAAATTACCTTTTTCGATCTTTTTATGACTATGAATGCATCTATGTATGGGTGTGAGTATTTTTTTACCCATTGTTGCGGTTGAAATTACTCATTACTGTACATTTACATGTAAAGCTACCGCAAAGAACAGTACCTTCGGTTGATGATAATGATCATTATACCGCTTTACCACAAGAATCATTGCAAATGCAAAAGTTTCATGGCTTGTGCTCGTATAATCTTGATAATCTAAATGTACATGTTAACGACAAAAGGAGGGACCGACAATATCCTATAAGGATTTTTGTTACACTTTATATCAGCATTATATTTAAACTATCCAAAAGTATATTGAATTGTGTCACATGACGTATTATACTGTGTACTTTTATCTCCCTAGATTGAAGTAGGAAAAGGAAGAAAAAACTATGGCTCTATCTGTCAGTCACCATTATAATACTTTTGGTGAGCAATGGCTCATAAAGGCATGAAGCAACAAATATTCTTTAAAGTATACAGCAAGAGCAATTTTTACGAAAGTCAGTAAAAATGAACGTTGACAATGATAATGATGACAGTTATAGGAAGAAGAAAGCGTGAAACTGAATCACGTAAGTAAATAAGGATAATTTTTTTAGTTCCTCCAATAAAATTTGCTGTTTCAAGTGTACATAATGAACATTTTTTGCTATCAGAGTTACAGATTTATTTCGGTGAGAGATCGTTAACTTTAAATAAGGATAATTTTTTTTAGTTCCTCCAATAAAATTTGCTGTTTCAAGTGTACATAATGAACATTTTTTGCTATCAGAGTTACAGATTTATTTCGGTGAGAGATCGTTAACTTTCAGCTTCAACGCACCACAAAGACAAAACGTCCTCCAATCTTCATTTGAAGTGAAATAAAACCTCCTTGTTCTTCTCACTTGACGACTTTTTCGGCAAAAATAGAACACTGCGACTTTTCACAAGTGTTTTAGAAATTTGGAATAACAACATACATTTTCTGCTTCTGACTAAACGACTACTTCTGCTACTGCAGTATATGGATCTAGCGAAATTGGTAATTTTCATTTATTTCATCTGCACTCTGTATGATGTACCTCGTTGCTTTATTCGACTTGCCTGCTGAAGAGTATTTATTAAATACTTTCCAAAGTCACGGTACATACTACATACATTGGCAAACATTAAAGAAAGCTCATCATCAGAGCGAAACAATGCTTACTAGAACAAACTATCTGCAGAGTCAAACAGAAGTTTTCTCCATTTATGCAGTATTTAATGTGTTCAAGTCAACTGTATATAGGGATGGGAGGTCCAGTGAGGAAAGCAACCAAACACATAATACACTTTGAGCGAAATAAAAAAAAATTAAGTGGAGGAGAAAGCCATACAACTACAACATATTATACTATTTTATTTATATATGCTAGTCTGTATTTGGTCTTGTTAGCTGTATGACGTCAAATAATCAACAGCACAATGTTGTGTTGCACAGATAGAAATGAAAGTACAATAAACCTAGCTCGAATTCATGTACAGCATCTTTTAATGCTCTACTACCGAGACATAACATTAGTGAGCTAACGTCAAAAGGAATTACCATGTTTTTCAGGGCGTGCCGGATCCAGTCTTTCCAGTCATAAATTAAACACAAATGTCTTTTAGCTATAATATCCTTAATAGGGCCTCCAAAAAAATAAATGCTTTGTTTTCACTTCCCATTGAACCTTTCTTCACAAATATATTTTGCTGATCTCAAATGAGCGTGTGTTAAATACCGATCCCACACCACCATACTACTTCTCATACTACTTTCCATTAATACCACACCAAGACCAAATCATAAACTACCACTGAAAACATTATATGAACCAGGTTTGCTATCAGTACTGGACGATAATAATGATAATAAATATTATGTTTAAACATTAAACACAAGTATGTCCGAAATAAATCAGAAAAAGGAGGACTTTTTTCAAAACTTCAGTAGCACTGCATAGCAGTAGCATATAATTTGGGCTAAACAAATATAGTATCTTTTTGTAAAATTACTACACACTACACAACTATATGCACACCGTGATAAATGAATGGAGCCCATTGGACGTAGTAGTAAGTAAGTACATGTGTTTATTTTTTAAGGATTTATGGCTTGACTTGTGATGTTCTTTGCATTCTTTCTTCCCATAACTTATAGTCTATAAGGTGCAGATGCTTCTTAACTTTTGCATGAAAATTATTATTCCCCTGTTTGAATATTCATTAATTGTGCCCTATAAACCAATATAAATAGGAAATATAAATAATAAAACCTTCAAAAGTTAGCCAAAAGTGAAGTTGAGACCCAAAAAGTACATATACCTACAGCACGTATGTGCAACATTTTATGAATTATTGACTGTAGATACCTATACACTCCTACAGCATCAGATTTTGGGCGCTACACGGACTCCTTGAGATTCGACCCTTGGGAAATGTTAGCAAGAAACTCATAATTCCAAGTGGAAAATGAAGTACCCATGTACTTCCTTTCAGTAGAGCCAAGTGCAAGGTACAAGTTCCTGTGAGGCACGTTTAGCAACAACGAACTTTAAATTGATTGCGTTGGGTGCATGTTGAAATGTGAATGACTCTAAAATTAAGACAACACGATTTCATGACTTTCAGCCCGCATTTTACGTTCAATTATTTTTACAGTATATTCAACAGTTGTATTACAAAATGGAAAACACACACGTCTTCATCATCACCACCGACCACCACACACCGCCTAGCCATTCATCCCGTACAAACGTGCAACCCACATGACAGGTTGATGACGATAAAGATTATGATTACTATTGATTACTATAAAATGCCTATACTTTCAGTGCAATTTGCTACATGTTGGCAAAACATAAATATTGTCATTTAAATAATATGAGCAAGTATTCATACTTCAAACTTTAGTTTCAAGCAAAAACCGTACAATTTTCTTGAAATTTGGCGTTTGTTTACTATTCCTATCAACGTGGGAGAACAAAGCGTGCAACGCAGGTACTGCATTCATGTGGTATTGTCCAATCCCATCATCATATCATCTCGTTGTCCGTGTTGCTTATCCGTATATGGAAATCACCTTGAAACGTGTTACAAGATCATTTATAACTGCCACGTTCTTGCAAGTACTTTACAACAGAGCATCCCTGAAATCTGAAAATGTATTCGCCCTAAAATATATATACCTATATACTATTACTTATAACATTGTATACTATCAAAATATGCTTCTCCACGAAAAGTACAAGACCATTGCAGTCTTCCTCGTTGTTATTTGGCGATAAGTAACAAAATATAGCATAAATATGAGCTAATAACAGACAGTCGTACACAAATAATTTAAAGGCAAGGTGTACACATCACTACTACTTATACCAAATATTATCCAACCGAAAAGGGAAAACAGATAAAAAGATGAAGGCGGATTACCGGCGGTCCAAAAAAAAAATTTCCATACCTGCAAGGAGATGATTTCGTGCACCAATTACATATCATGTACCATCTTGTTAACAAGATACAAGAAGATTCGCCAAATGAAAATGGAACCACATATCCTGTGGAATATGGTACGGATGTAAAATTCGCCCAAATAACTGAACTGAGTGAACTGACATTGAGAGTAAAATTTCATTTTTACAGAAATGGCAACGATGATCTTGGTTGCTGCTACGTCAGTAAATGTAAAATATGCAAATCTTTCATGTCAACTTGCTCTTGAAAAAAATTCATTCATGCATTTATTGCAGTGCATGTAAGGCAATGAAAATATTTGTTTGCGAAACCCGGCACGAGATGAAACTAATTGTTCAAAGCAAAGAAAGTTTTAAATATTCTGCGCCTACTAAAAGTTCATAGGTCAGCTCAAGCACAGCTACCTTTATAAAATACAACAGTGTGGTGACGCATTCAAAACAAAGTGTTTAAGCTATCCAAACAATATAATTTATTAAGCGTTTTTTCATTCATTTTTTACTCTAATGTAGGTTGAAGTTGGTTGGAGGAGGTGGGATCGGCCCCTCCTGGCTCTGGCTCCTTTGCGCAGGTGGTAGTAGTTTAGTTCAAAGTATAATATTTTGTTGCTGTCCATGCGCAATTTGGATAGAAAAGAATTGAGATGGATTATCTGCATGACTTCATGTTTAACTCTTATAACTACTTCTAGTAAAACAAAACTTTGAATTTACCAAAATTGGTATGTTTTATCGATCAAGGTTAGATGATGATAGCTAAAAGCTAAAATAAACGACTGCGTCATTTGTTGCTATTATTTGATTAAAAATGCAAAATACAAAGACAAGTACAAAGACAACTACAAAGACTATGAAGGTGCAGGTGGAACGAACGACTAAAAATACGGGACCGAGCCAGTGAGGAGACTGAGATGTGAAGATGACTTCACACAATTTAAGATATTCATTATCCAAAAACATTATATAAAACTTTTACTACTTGTAGTAGTTACTTAACGTACAATACAACACCCACTGTAGTACTGACTATTTATTTCAATAATATTCCTCAAGATTGCTTATCATTTTCGCACCCATCTTCTCAGCATATAGTTTTCTTAACTCACCATCTTGCCATTAAAATAACAACAATAGTAAATAAATACGTAGCATAAAATTGGCGATTGCTTGAGGATCTAATGAGGGCAGCAGCACTGTCACAAAGAAATGATGCCAAAGTGCCCATTTTTCATCTTTACCAAAACTGCATTGTGATACAATTTTTAACATAAAAACAGCGTTGTTTACATGCTTGTTACAAAATCAAAGTGAACATTTTGACAGAACCTCGTTCTTGTTTTCTACTTAAAACTCCAAACTAACAATTTAATTGCAAATGAAGCTTGGATGCTTCGGAAGAACGAACGCGTGCAGTTATTTTCATGCTTTCACAATCGCAGCAGCAGAAAAATTTGCAACAGTAGTATCTCTTGTGTTTACAGTCACATAACAAACTGTTATTAGTTGCATTAAAATTCAAAAGATTGTATTGAACAAAAAGTTAGCCATGTTAGGTAAAATAGAGTATTACATTTTACTTTATGCAATACATCAACTATTATGATGGTTTTTATTTTGCTTTTTTTATTGGAACAGCAACACTCGAGTCAATTTTTATTTGCCTGTTTAAAAATGTTACACATTGGTATTAATCTTGCGTGAATAAGCTATCTCATATTTCTAAACATTTTACTTTTATGACTGACAATTATGTTTATAGAGAGAGATTCAAAATAATGATACAACACACATTATTATCTAAACACCAATCAAAAAATTAAAACTTTTGGCTAGGTTTAAATTATCGATAAGAAAATTAGATTTTTTTCTTGTCTTCCTTTCTTGTAGCATTTTGCTTTTAATCAACGCATATGCATATATATGTACCACCTGGTCTCTCTCTGAGCCAACAGCATAACTAATTAAAGGCTCATATAGCTCAATTGATTACTGGCAATATTTATAATGCATTTTTTACAATACATTGGATTACTTGTAAGTATTATAGTGACTGGTTTTTGACCTGCAACCTACAAATTATAAATAATTATAGCTCGTAATTAGCTAAAAGAAGGTAAAAATGAATGGATGGACTAGCCTTAAAGAATACATGCATCGAAATTCTCACGTATATCATAATTACCTACTTATATCCCAATTTAACAAATCTAACAATTTTATTAAAAATGACAAGAAATCACCCAAAATTTAAAATTACCTTCACAAGAAGATATTTCAAATTTTTCCAACTCGCTTTGATACCCAAAGTTACAGTATCACGACTTGATTTGTTGACCTAATATTTGATTACCACCACGAATGCACCCAAAAAAGAAAATATGCAACAGCGTGAGCTTTATTGTCGAGTATCGTTGCATTTTTACTTCATAAAAATTTTTACAATGAGGTACATACGTCCGTCCTCTTTCTCATTTTAGAAAAGCCACTGTCTGTGCAAATACATATTTCATAGTCAGAATGATGACGAAAAGTTAAAGTATTACATATTATCATTAGTAAACCAAAAAAGTTCCATAAGGGTTTCATAATCCTAATTAAAATTGGAAACACACTTCTGTACATGAATGAGGAATGAGTCTCTTGTACATCAACAACGACACGACACACGACATTACTAGTGAGTGAGATCCAAAATTTTATGCATAGTATTTTAGTTAATGTTATTATGATGGGTGGACCACAGTAAATAAATTTCATCTCATCATGCTTTCGTCGTCGGTCATGTAAAAATAATTACTTTTGTACATGCTACAACTAAAATGTATATGTACAAATGAGCAAAGTTGATCAATACATCACTCGTTTTCACTTTTTTTGACTAAGTATGTCTATTCCTGCACTTGAACAAAAATAGTGTTTAAGGTCAGTTCTGACATGATCAATGAAATTAGCATTTGAGACTATGCACATTATGATATTATGAATGCTTGCAAAACTAGGTGTGATACGATTGTCAAACAAAATTATTTGTAAATCGTCATTGTTTCCTTTACTTTTGTGAGAATATTTGAAGGGGAGTAAATCCGAGAGTTTATTACTGCTAGAGCCTTGGAAGATAAAGTGATAAAAATGGTATGCATCCTGTCTTTGCCATTTGTCTGACTCGTTTAGTCGAAGAACCGACCGGAAAACATTTTTAATCTTCTCTTTCCCATTAAAATGAATGAGAGGATTTTTGTCAATTCAAACCATGTTCCATCCAGCTTTAACAAAAATACATATTTAAATTATTCATACAAATTTTGCCTCTTTAAACTGATACCTGCCCGACTGATTGTGCCTTGTCATCACCAGCAGCAGGAAGTACAGATTACTCAATTTCATGATGAAAATATTGAAAATACCTACATCTACTTAACCTTTTGAACTCTAGGACTAGCCCAAACAAAATAAAATGACCATGGCGCTGCTTTTCTGCTCTTGTATAATTTATTTTGACATTTTGCATTTTTATAGTAGCAAAACCTACCTACAACGAGGTACCGAAATGGAAAAGTGTGAGGACTGAACATTGATTTATGTAGATTTCCATACAGAGTAAATTAAGTAACAAGATTCATAGAGTCACAGAAAATTTCGTTGCATTATAAATAGTCAATGATTGATTTGACTCAGCTCTCAGCTACAGCCAATGTCCTCCAATGTAATGTTTTGTGGCGACTGGCGACATTAATGGCTTTCAATGTTGAATGGTAAAGTTTACATTTTCATCATCAAAAATTTGCCGTTGAGGTTTAAGCGTATCATTCACTACACATTTATCAGTTTTACTGTATTCATTCAGCTCGATTACAAATTGCCAGATTTTTTTTTCAACGCGTGGGAACCTTAGCCATGATGAAGATCAATTTTGGGATCTCTGTTTGAAATTTCCGACAAATTAAAAATTGAAAAGTCATATTTCATGCAATAATGGAAAACTTATCAATTTCAAGACAACGCAAATGGTCTGCCTCGTAAAACTCACCCACACACGTAATAAAGATTTTTATGATAATAATCTAGCCCAGCACAAAAGAGTGCGCGGCCCATTCACAGCAAACGTCGTTTTTTACAAGCTTGAATTGCCTACATTGTAAGTAGTTATCTTTGCAAAAATACGAAATGCTCCTAAAGCTGGGACTTTTTTCTACATACAATATGTACACACATAAATAATACGTACATATATTTTTCCTGATAAAAATCAAGTTAATCCCAACTCCATGAGAAAACGAAAGGCGAAAAAGTTGTGTTTTTTTAGATTCACATCACAGACAACAAAATTGAATTTAAAAACTAATACATGAAAGAAAACAACAAACTGCTAATGTATTTTTATGCATGCATGCAGCCATAGGCATATATTGTGTCTTGTGTGTTCCAGTGGTTCTTATTCTGCCTGGCTGATGAATTACGAATGCATAATATGTACTTCCCAGTTATAAAACAGTCATTATCATCATAATGATTTGAGTTGCAAGTGTTGCAACACCACACACAAACAAGCCATTAGCGACGACATCTAATAGTACTGGTAGTAAAAATTTTAAATTTTCATACGACTTTTGTGGCCGTATGAAAATTTTCATTTTAATCATTTTTGCGTACATACCTACCTACCCATATATTTCTAACATTTTTTGAGTCGATCGTTCACTCACACATAACTTATTATAAATACTTAGGCATGTAAATGCATTACAAAAAAATGTTTGTTGGTAAATCCAAACTTGCAAATAGGTATGATAACGATACTTAACGTGTAATTTTTGAGTGTAGGCATTTGGAATGAAAAATGGTCACATCCACATCTAAATTCCAAATCTAATTCAATGTTATCAGGACGAAAAAAGCGAGAAGACAGGGACGAGACGAAAATTTTTATCAGCCATGTCCTGGTCTGTCATGCATAATATTATGTACCTATTATAGCAAGACAGATAAAGTGGAGAAATACTTTTTAAGATTTTGTTGGGCTGCGTCTTGTGTCTTGAATGGTAGTGGGTTGACGATGTTGGTGCTGCTGATGCATATGCGTAACGTAATACTTAATATGGAAATGGTTATTATTTTTGTTATAAATGTCTACTATTTTCTAGGTCCCCAACCAATTACAATGAATGAGATAAGGTTGTCACAATGTGTGGTTGTGTTTTTATACTAATTTCAATTTGAGCAACAAAGGACAGTCAATGTGAAAAAAAAATATTATATAAGTGACAAGTTCGATTGATGATGATTGTACAAGATTAGACGTTCGAATTTGCACTTTTTATATTTCACACGCCTCAAATCATATCCGTTACGCTGTGTTATGTACAAGTAATTTGTTTGACATTAGTGATGTCGATCAGTTGATCCGATTGTGATTTAAACATATTATCCCGAATAAAAACAAATAAAAGGCTCATATTACTAACTAATTTAATATAGGTATAAACAGGGTAATATATATGTGGGCAATATTTTTACAATTTATGTTCGCATCGCTTTATCTATATGAAATTTCTTTTGCGGTTTGTACTGCATGAAGAAAATAACAAAAAAAACAAGCAACACACATCTTATGTATTTACAACAATGAGACTAAATGTTTTAAAATGTTATTGCTTTGTTTTTCAATTCTACAGTCTGTTCTTCCTTGTTTGAATTAAGATTTTCATTCATACCTAATTTTTACACCAAATGTAATTTGTTCTGATCTCAGAAAAATACACTTCCGATCACTCTGACTTTTGTGGAATCATATTTCACTTGTGTCAAATTGTGATGGTCATACGCGTTGGTATTGGGTAACCACCTTAAAACGCAACCTTTATAGTCAATAAAAACAAAAAAGTGCAAACTATTCTAATAGCTATGAGTGTTCTGTTCTGTACTACAGAGTTAAACTATATAGCAATAGTTTTTAAGACTAACAAAATGAAGTTGCAAAAGCTTAAAATTTTCTGGCAATTTTGGGACATGTTGTACCTCATGTATCTTGCCTAATTGTATGTTTAAAACAAAGAATTATGCGAAACCAGACACATGCATGCTGCATAGTAGACACTACGCACGGCATAGCCTAGTAAAAACCATGCTGTACGCAGTACGCATAACAATATCCTTCCATCATCCATAATGTCTATGGCGAAGTTCCAGAATTCTGTAGTAAAAAAGTTAGTTCGTTTCAGACTCATTCCCATGTGCTCGTCCTAAATACCATGCAGCCCAAAAATATTTCTTCCTCTTCTTCATTCTTTCTTTGGTTTCATTAAAAAACTTTTGTTCGCATGTTGACCCAATGCCTACTAATAATACACCACATAAATTGCAAACTTTTGTGCTGCTGAATGAACTGAATTAGAATTTCCATCTCCCTATACACAAACAATGGTTTAAATGTGATCTGAAATTTGCATTAGTAAAATACTTTTCGCGCCAGTGCAGTGATCTCATATTATTGCCGACGCCGACAGCCAAGCAATGACGCATCAACTAATAAGGAATGGCTACATACTACTACTATTAATGACAAGGCATTTTCAAATTAAATCTTGCAGGATGTATCTGATAAAATATAAATGTACATTTCATGGCGTAATCATTGCGTATTTTTGTCATCCTCTTCAACACGTATACTGTCACCTAAAAGATTCTAAAATATTCAAAATGGCTGTTGAACCTTACCTTAATGACAGCACTTCTACGTTGCTCAGTCGTCGAACGAGGCTAATGTCATCGAGGTCACTTCCCCTGTAACAAAGTAATAAAATTTTACTCGCTGCACTTCCCTTGTTGGATTAAATTCCATAAACTTTCAAAGAGCTGCTATATTTGATATAAAAAGTAACCAACAACATACCAACAATTTAGCTTCTTGACAGCAGACAAATCCGAGGATTTTGTGCGAGCAATGATCATATCCTCAGTAAGCTTCGTCATCTTGACTGAACTGATAG
>JAHZMZ010002701.1:0-15431 GCA_027743805.1 Lepidocyrtoides sp. E14 | reverse complement strand
TGTACAATCAGAAAATATGGTTGGATTTTTTTTCAAAAATACAGTTGCCGTGACTGCCTTGGTACCTAGAAAATCTTCTCGTATGAGTTATTGGCTTTCGTACAAACTTTGCCAATGGCTTCATTATGATTTATGTATGCTCCATAAACCAATAAGCTTATTATTATAAAATAAGACAAGTATTAATAATAATTCAAAATTGCGATGCAATAAAAAATGACACGTGTGTAATTGGAAGACGGTTGATGTGAAACAAGAACAAATGGTTCAGCATTCACCAAATGAATTTCAGCCTGCTTTTAATTGCACAATGCATTTGACTTCATACATATTATTGTGTTTACGTTATTGAGAAACATCGAGTTCCGATATTTTGAGGTAACATTGTAATTATAACCGGTGCGGTGCTCGTAACCAATTAATGAATAAGCAGTACTGAAAACTGTAAAAGCATTCATCTTGTGTTTAGTACCCAAATAAAATGATTCCTTTCCAGCAGACGCTTGCTCTGAAGTTTAATCCATATGTAGGTAGTAAAAATGGATTCTCTCTAAAATCATCAGTGAATTGTAAATACTGTGGTAGACCGTTGATAATACGTACCGTAAACTCAATTTTATTAGCAATAAAATTCACGTTTTATTGAACATAAATAAACGATTTCTACAACCCTTTATTGTCAAAAGTCTTCAACATCTCATCATTTTGCTATTGCTTCGTTTCATACTTTTACGTAACTTCAGCTTCATCAATTTTATTATGCTTTTCGTTGAAAATCTTCCTTCTCGATTTCTCCGCGTGGTGGGATTTACCCACGTATTTAAAAGGATCAGTTACCTACATACCCCTACGTACAAAAAAAGCAATTGAGAATGCGACGAAAGAGTAATGAATTTTCATCACTCTTTCCAGCTTCCTTCTGGTTGCTTTCTCCCGCACTTATTATTCCAAGTGTCTGGTTCTGGTTCTACTGGTAGCATATCTCTCGCAATTTACTTTCTATCTTGTGGCTGTTTTACAATCCTATATTCGTAGTACAAAATTGACAAAGAATAAATGGTCAGTTGTATATCAAAATTAGCATTATGAATCAAAATACCTAAACATAAAAGAATTTCGTTTGCCAAATTGCTTCCTTTTGTTTTCAGATGGGATGGTCCTGCAAAACGCAGCTTTCATTGAACTAGTTAGAGTTACACCAAAATTTAACTACAAAATTGATTTTTAGCGTTGCAGGTGAAAGCATGTGGAAATCTAATAAAGGGTTTTCTACTATTAGGGTGTCAAGTAAGTGGCGTGATGCGCTGTTTCATTCTATTTCCTATCGCCATTTTGCTTGAAACATTTCTGTTGACTTGTGTTTTTAGGACATTTCATCCTGCCCCAATGCTTCAAGCTGCCCAAAGCTCACATTCATGTACATTTCTTTCTTGAACGCCACCAGGAATCTCATTTTATTGGTATCTCTACGAGGTTTAATTCTTCTACTTTCCTTTTTCCAGGCAGTTTTTTGTTTTCTTGACTGACTGTGCCAGAGGTTTAGTTCACTTACTTGCATTTGTATTGTCATTGTATTGAAAATTATGTTAAGCTAGTTGGGAGGTATATGATAGAAATGGTCAGTGTAAGGTGACTTAGAACAAAGTACTCAATGGGTTGCAGTGTTTCGTATAGTATTACAGTTGATGTTTAAATGTCCTAATGCAATTTTCTAGTCACATCAAAAGAACACATCTGAAGCCATCGTTTATATAAAAGAAACTGTACTGGAGCAGCTTCCGACAAGTTCTACTCATTGTTACCGACTCTGGCATAAAAACTACAGCTCAGTGTCAAAGATGTTTCACATGATAACACTTTTGGTGACAGCATTATACGCCTTAATTCACCTCTGGTCTCAGCTACTTTTCCCATAGAGGGTTAATTTCCTCTCAGCCACGTTGGAAAACGGTCTCGGAATTTTGTTCGCTTTAGGAATCAACGCATATGTATTTATACTTAACATCTCGCATGGATATACAGCACATGAAAGGAGTTTTAGCTAGTTTTACTATAGAACTTTTGCAGCGAAATAAATGGTTTCGTGGATGTTTTCTCTCGTGGCCTATTTTCAAAATTTACTTGGGTGATTCCAACTACGTTGAACAGCAAACACCTATTGCCATTCTTGACTTTTGCTTTTCTCAGTTAGCAAACTTGCTGCTTTTGTAAATATCTAACCAACCTTTCAACCTTTTCTTGCAAAATGTGTGTATCATCAATGGTAGGATGAGCACTAGTTTTACATGAGTAACTACATACAGGAATCACTGGGTTCTGCCTCTGCCTAAAGGATAACTCTCCGTCGCCAGTCCCTGTTTGCATAATATGAACTTTTGAATGAAATGCATTATCAAAGGTTTCATGTTGAACGAAGCATACAACCGATGTAGGTAGTAAGTACTGTATCATGTATTCACTATTCACCAATTCAAATTACAATTTTTAATAATACATGCGTACTTATACAAGTTTCTGAAGATACTTTACTTTTGTCACGACCTCACCTTTAAGTAGTACATATAATAATTCAACAAGACAATGCTCATAATTACAGTGCTACTTAATTACGATAGTTAACCGATGCGATCTAAAATTCTTAGGTGGGTTGTATTCCATCAACGGTGGTCCCAAAATGTTGGTACCAATCGATAGATAGAACTTTCTAGTTATATCAAAATTTCCCAACAAATATTTAGGTTAGGTTAGAATATGAATGAGAAAATGAGTGTATAATCTTATGGAATGACTGATATAGAAAATGACTTGGAATGCGTTCTCTGAGGAAGATGAGAAGACATTTGGCGATGCGAGAGAAGAACTACAATTCAGATACCCTTCTTATTACTGTTGCAGTTGTACCTCTGAAATTTGAAGCTCTGAGAGAGAGAAATGAAGTCCAAAACAGATCTGTAATGCAACCATGCTGTACAGTACAATTTAATTAGCAAACGAATAGAAAAGGTTGTTATTTAATCATTTGTTGGCATTTGATAAGCAGCAAAGAGTTGGAAGCAATGTGTATTAGAATTGGACAGGATAGTCGCAATTCTCCCCTATCTTGCAATGTGCGCTTATAGGCATTTTCCAAGCGATGAGAATACCTTGTCTGCCAGCTTCTTTGAGAATTTTTTCATCCTTACTCACTGTCTAACACTATTACTCAAAGCCTCATCATTTTTGCGTTGCTAGAATTTATCTACGAAGGTAGTCAAACTTTCTACGTAAGCTTGTTTTTTGCTGCACACAAATTTCATGAATTACAAGATTAATCGCGAGATATATTCGTTGATACAAAAATTTTATAATTTTTTGTAGACAATGAAGTGATCTTTGTTGCAACTTGAGTATAAGTTTGGATCAACAAATGAAATTCTGGAAGATAATGGTATTCCAATAATGTTTTAACTAATTCACTGACTTGGCGCGGAATTATAGGCACAGTTGGAAATTTTGCTGCATAATATTTAGGAGCAATACATATTCCAAAAAGACATCAGAGGTCATGAACACTATTGAAGATAAACCTGATCAGTTCGGTGAATTTTGTAGACACATCTATGATCAATCAATTAGCAAGTCACAAGCTTTTGCAACGAATTTTACCTGCCAAAACTATTGCCAACAGACATAGATTCAGATTATATGTCATAGAAGCTGTTACGACACGACCTTGGAGTAATGCGCTTTAACAAAAAACCCTGTAATAATAATCATATCCATTAATTCTGAAAAAAAATCTGTCATCTCAATACGTACAAACTGCGCGACTTCTCAAAGAGTTGAAAGTTGAAAAGAATATGGAAAAAGGAAAAAAGTAAATTGAATTTGACGATAGGGTTCAGAAAAGTGAAAGGAGTGGAGTTGCACGTACCTTAAAAACTGCAAGAAAAATGAGGGCTCCAAGTGGTGCAAGTATACAGATGTAAGCCAAGTAGAGGTAATAGAGATCTCCGAGATTCTACGTTATAAAATAAAAAAATGTAAATATTTTTGTTTAGGTTATATGGCAAATTATGCTTCTTTGCTATATACATATAAAAATGTGGCTTTCTCCGCTCTCCAAGTGTTGTTTGTTAGAAAATCACATAACACCTCCACTTGAAAATTATTTGAGAACTGACAGCTGATGACACCTACACTTTTAGTGTGAAAATGTATTTTTTCTACAGATGTATGTACTTTTGTTCTTCACATTGTTTTTAGTCCCAAAACGATTTTCAATCTACAAATTAAGATGAAAAGGAAAAGTGGAGAATAGGACAAATATTTTCTGACAGATCACTTGAGAGCCATAATATAATCGATATTTCCCATGTCTTTCCTACTTTTCCTGACTCGCGAAAAGTTTCATTTTATATGGTATGACAAACATTGCTTTTCAGTTGCTCAAAGGAAAAAATATTCATAAAACGATCACTTGATTTAATATTATGGAGTGAGTACAAATAAGTCTTTTGAAAATGGAAAGGCTTACGATGTTCTTAAGCCATATAGGTATGTGTGTGCATGTATAATGCATACACGTTATATAAGTATTTCTTTTTATAAATTAGGCATGCTCTATTCCCTTTGTCCAAAATCACAGCAAGCTAGGTATAACAATAATGATAATGCATTTCGAGTGAAATATCGTCGGAAGCAGGGATTTTGATGGCTATGACTGTGCTCGACTCTTGATGTCTAAAATGCAACAGAAAACTACATTACGTTGTAGGAGAATTGCTTTTGGTGAAAGAACTATTAGAAAGAAACTTGGTTTAGAGACGAAGATGGCAAAAAAAAAACTCGACAAACATAGAGAACGGGAAAGGGAGGGATGTCGGTTTTGGTCTGGTTATTCGTAAGATAGACCATCAGGGAGAACAGAACACAAAAAGGATTTTTTGTTCAACGCCAGGATTTACTGAGGTTTTTGAAATACCTGATGGTCTATGGTTGGATGATGCGTTCGCTGGGAAGTAGTAAATATGTGTGTGAAAATGTTTTCAAAATTTTTTAGTTCGTGTGGAGCTCAATGATGTGGTCGAATCTTGCTCAATTTTGCCAAATGAATGTTTTCTATTTACTTTGAAGAAGTACTTGCATCAACCGCATTTGCTCCAATTCGACCCAGCACACGGTAAAATAAGCAGCCCAAGGGAAAGCTGTTCTCTAGTGAGTAAATATTTGCATTAATCTATTCCACTTGGTGTGTGTATGTGTGTACAGTATGCATTTTCAGTTATTATACTTGAATATAAAGCACAAGCTAAATGTATGGAATAAAAACAATGCTTTACAAACATTAATAAATTATCTTACCTCAGGTAAAACCAGAAATTGCAGGATCAAAAGTGTCCCCAAGCCCTAAACATGAAAAACACATAATACCTTTATTACTCAAAATGTAAGCTCGTACCTTTTTCTAAAAAAATATGTCGAAATATCACTCATTTTGTAAACCTGCTGCTACAACACTCAACACGGAACTCTCATAAATTAGGAAAATTTGCTACCTTGAAGGCGCTACACAAACGATAAATCTAAGCATTTTAATAAGCGTCCACGTTTTCTACGTTACGTGTCTTACTCCTACATTTTTTTTCGCATTCAATGATAGATCAGATTAATTTATAGCAGTGAAAGCGGATATTGGCATTTTGGATTTTAATACTTTTCCATTCTACGCGCTGGAAAAGGCTATCTCCTTTTTTATCTCGCATTTGCAGCAGTGACTCATTTTATTGAAACTCCGCAATCTCTAAGTATGTGAATAAACTTATAAAAAAACTACAATTTTTTTTTTCATATAATACAGGAACGCTTTCTACTTTATAGGTAGACGGAAGTAGACTTTTTCCCCATTATTACCATTTGTATGCTGGATCCCCACACTCCAGCTACTTTGAGGGAGGTACAACACCGACAGCACATTTTGGCAAAGAAGCACACGGTTCTGTTTCGATCACGATAATACGATGTTGATGATTATGAAGACTACACGCCAGCAACAACAAAACGCTAGTGATAAAAGTTGCATGTGGTTTCAGTTCTCAGCATTTTCTATCATCATCATAACTTACACAGATTCTATCTGGAGAAAGGTGCTTTACACATGACAGCATCATAGCAGTAGCAGCACACAGTAACAACAGCAGAAACCGCTCTGATTTTTTTTCTTCTCTCCTTTATTTCAAAGGATCTCCTCACCTTCCACTTTCCATAATATATTTCTCATGTCGCATACTATTGCATAACATGCTCAATGTTACTCATTTATATGTCTGGCTGGAGGCTTCTCCTCTTCAGCAGCATCGGTAACAGCAGCCGCAGACACACACACTCATAAATACACGGATTTAATAATAGCAATGCCAAAAACAGCATCACAAAAAAACTCATGGTCTCATGACGACCACGACTATCAAAACCAACAGCAGCTCCAAGTCTACATGGCCATGGTAATAATATTATAACTGTATATGTTCCACCGTTTACACATACTTGTACAAAAGTATTCTGTTGAGACACTCACACAGTCCACTCAACTCTCACAATCAGTAAATATAGGTGCATACTTTTTATTATCTGTAGAAGAACTTTCACTTTCCTTCTTTAGTTTGACTGTGTACCCTGTGGTCCTACACTTTTGTAGGTAGGTTTAATACGCATTCATTCTAAAGCAAAAACCGACCGCCACCATAATCACCGCAAAAACACACGTTTTGTGTATATAAGTGTGTGTACGCTATTCCCCCATACATATTTATCCCTTTAGCTTATCTGCAATCTCCTTCAGCCATCTAAATTGCTTTTATGACTCACGTCTACATTTACTTCAGCTTGTCATGTTCATACATAGAAATGACACGGTAAAAATATAATGCATGGAAAAGGCTACACGTCTCTGCCACTACTGGTCTTACCAAGAAATTCATATCACCATGTTTCTGCCACAAGAAGAGTTTGATATTATGTTATCCATGAGTGAACAGTAAGTAACTGCAGCATCTCGCAAAAATAACAAAAAAATATATGGTAGATATAGGTACTCAATATGAAATACACGACGACAGTAATACGGTTGTAGTGAAATTACATGACACTTTGAGCACGTGTCTACTTAAAATCGTGCATCATCGAAACTGATTCAAGCGCACGGGAATGGGGAAACATAAAAGAAAAAAAATATTTACAGAAATTTTCTACCAGCGCATACTTTATATCTTTCTTTGATCATAAACGCATCTTGTTGCGAAATTATTTTGCTGTAGGAATAGAAAGGAAAATAAATGAGACTGCTGTCTCCTCAATGCCTTGAAGCAAATTCATCTTGTCACGTACCATAAATTTATAAAGCGTTTTCTCTCTGTCCCTGTGAATTTTATATCAGAGTATATCAGAGATGAAGATGGTTAGATACACATTTATATTAATAGGTAAATAATAATAATAACATTTGTCCATATAGGTAGAATATTATGAGTCGAGATGATATTCAAATGGATATGGTTTAAGGAAGTATAGTAAGATAGCTAATATACCTAATTTAATGAAGTAATGGAATACCCTCAGGTTAAGCTTCCTCTTCCCCTCTCTTTCTGTATGTGTACACAACCGTCTCTTGTCTCCATTTTCTAACCAGATTCGACTACTTAATCAAGTCTACTTAAGACTGCTCAAATAAATTACTGCCTACATAAATGATTGCATTAAAACGTATAATTTCATTCTCGGCAGAGACGTAACGGCTGTATTTTCCTTACCATGTTACCCATCTGCAAGAAAAGTACCTGGGCTGGCAGAAAGACGACAAAAGTGAAAGTGAGCAGTATCTACTATAAGTACCGAAACGGTCCATCATTTCAGAGAAGAATAGGGGAATTACTGTAACTTAATCTGTCATTTAGTTTTGATGATCCTGCAAGTCTGTGTAGATGTCAATAAATTAAATCTCTACGTATTAAGTACAGTACAGGAGAAAGAGCTAAGTGAGAAATATCAAGTGCGAAATTTCCTCTTGTCTTAATCTAAATTACGTGTTGTGAACGACCTTTAAAGTAAGTGGGTGATTAGAAAAAAAGGAAAGTTGTTCATGTTAGAGCCAGAAAGGAGTGATTTCCTTGCCCACTCCCATGCCAGCAATCACTATTATCATCATGTCATTACTATATTGTCATGCTTAGTGCCAACTTCAGCACCACTAACTAACTACCAACTTTATTCTATCTATCTATCTATACACGCAGAAGAGAGTCAAGTTCTTTTCCCTTCTTGTTGATCCACTTTGCAGCAGCAGTAACACAAGAAAAGAAAGATGAAACTAGACCAGACATGCATGCTACTTATACAAGATACTCCTTCCGTATGGTTACAAGTTGTAACTTACAACAACCAAAAAAAGTGTACGTACAGCACGCAAAGGAGAAGAGGAAGGAAGTGAAAATGGGAATTCGCATTCACGAAACGATCTCATCAAAACTAATGGAGTAAAAGATGCGTGTTACATGCATTCATGTATTCCCACATGTCTTCACCGCAGAACAACTTTTTTTTTATATTGACTGAACGAATGAGTTGAGTTCTTTCCCCCACAGCCTGAAGCAGAGGTTCTTGTGGCTTTCAGAACCAAGTTTCTTTTTTTGCGTGGTAGTTGTACTGATGATGATGATGGTGGCGGTTAGCGGTTAAGAGGTGTATACATAAGAATGGCAATAATGTTACATATTCCGAATGGATGGAGCAGATATTTTATGAAAAATGGGTACCTACCTACTCCTACTACCACGAAGAAAATAAAAAGTTTCAGACTTTGTTCACGTAAATAACAAGCTGAGATGAGAATGGAATATCGTAGTAATAATGAAGCATACGCAAGTAAATCCACCAAACCGCCAACAGTTCCTTCCCTTTTTGGCTTCTTTTCCTATCTCATTCGATTCTCGTTTCGCTTATTGGTGGTACACCTCTTTCTTCCACGGCCACACTTTCTCCTGCTTTCTTTCCACAAGTTCCAATATTTTTTTTTGCAAAAAAGGAAGTTAGTTAACGTCTTTTCCTAATTTTGAACATTAGTCGGTGGTACTTGGTAGAGGTACAAGAAGTTGTAAGTCTGACGCATATGTATGGAATTATGAAAGTTGTTCGTCGTCGTTGTCGCAGTTGACTTGGCTTATAGTATTATTTAATCCTCCCAATAATAACAAGTGATTGATGAATAAAAAGAGAGAAAATGCGGTAACAAAATTGAGTGTAGGTATATTACATACATACTCATTGTCAGCAGACCTGTGTATGGTTGGTTTCTCTACCAGAGACTTTCTGATGCAGGTTTACCTACACTACTGCTACTACTGAGGTATTACCCAGAGAAGCGTGAACCATGAATGTCGTTAATCTGTATTATGTGACTGACTACGTTATCATTATATTTTTTAGTAGACTCCAATTTTTGGAAGATGCTCCCTTCACTTGGCTTATTGTAAATTCTAGTTTCTCTTCATGATAAAGTAGCTTATAGTTTTGCAAGCTCTTTCCTTTCGAAAAGCAATTCAGCAGAATATTTTGATGATCTTTTGGCGATGACGCGTTGAGAACGGTGGTTGGTTCGCCAACACTAATGCCTCCATCCAGCATCCAATGATGACGATGACTGTAATAATAATATAACCTCCACGATCAACAACGATTCACCAAATTTGGAGCTTCCGCTTGAGGAATCGCCTTTAACACTGTCTGTTCAAGAAAGAATATTGTTCAGTTCTTCTTTTTCACGCAAATTATAACCTATCTAGTCATCTCTCCTGAAAAATAATAATAGCAGCAGCAGCAGCATCACTTGCCTCTTCTGAATGGCAATGAGTCGTCGTAGCTGATAGTTTATATGTGATGATAATGATGTCCCGTAAAATTGAAACGAACACAAATGCTGGTTTGTGTAGATAATGAAGCAGAGTCAGCAGCAAGCCTTTAAAAAGTCGTCCTGTAGCCTTTTGTAAAATAATACCTTTGTGTACATGTTTTATAATTACATATATACTAATAACCAACCAACAACGGTGAAAGGACAAAGTATGAAAAAAAATGAATGAATGAACACGATGGCACACAGGCGTACTCTGGTACTTGCTGTAATTTTACACTATAGAATTAACTTCAACTTCTCACGCTCACTTTTTCTCTTGCTGCATCCTCACAACACCAGCAGATAACAACAAAAAACTGAACGCTTCCGTAGTTCGATTATATAAACTCTTGACAAAATTACAGTTTTGTGAGAAACAGTCTCAAGAGCCGAAAAGGAAAACCCGGTCACCGGTGGTGGCGGTGGTACGGTATATATTATACTCGGTTGATGGCTAGTCGAGAGTTGGGGAAAGTAAAAGAGCTCTTCGTGGCTTTCTTCCTTCCACGTGACAGTATCAAACACAGACAGCCGCTACAAATTCTCATAGAAAGAGGGAAAGAAAGCAGACAGTGTATACATATTATTATATTGACTGAATTATAAGCACACACGGCAAAATGCTAAATACCCTGCTTTGCATCTTCACTTCAATCAAAGACGAGTTATGCGGCACAGATGCTGTAAAATCTGAATCAATTTCAAGCAACGCAATTAGAGTGGAATGCTAATAAAGTATAAACAAAACAGAGTACTCAACCTTACAACAAATTAATTCATTTTAAGTGCAAGCGAATATTAAATTTTGTCAGATTGTCGTTATCAATGAGAAGAGGTCGTTAACGAGAACCGCTGTCGGTTCTTTCCCAATAAAAGTACTTAACATTGCTCAAGAAGATTCCTCTAACCAAAGTACCTATATGGAGTAGTAGACTGTGCTCGCTTGTTATTATTAGCATTCAGTAAAAACTTTGCCTTTGCCTGAGTATCTAATGCCAGTAGTACACAGGACAGGATAGTTTGTTACAGTTACAGACAAAACTAAATGGAGCTTGGAAGCTGGCGTGGGATGACTTTTACACTTGAACAACTTGGCATAAAAGCAAAGTACTCAAACTTCCTTTTCTACCTCCTTAACATTCTATATATAATCTAGAAATAGCCTTTGCTTGCATTTTTGAATTCATTCACATTAATTACCAAATTAAACGCATATTTTCAGCAGCTAGCACAAGGCTAATTACATTACCTATTAAACTAAAATTAACGCAGTTTTTAATAATTTCAAAAAGTTATTGTTTTTTTAATTGCAGTTGTATGAATCCAACATTAAGCAAAATGAACAAATGAATGGAATACTAATTCCATTGTTCCTATATATACTAGGTATATATATATTATTCTGCAAACAAAACCTAAAACTAGAAACAAATGAAACGATAATGCGATTATGATCACAAAACGTGCCAACACACAGCCTGCATCAAACAACCCTATCCTAGCTTTTCTTGTCTTTATGTGAGCGTTGATAATGACACAAAAACATTTAGAAAGTCATTTGTACTTGCCTTAATGGAACATGAAACGTGTGTTTATTTTAGTGCATTTAACTGGCAAATAGAAGTACTTAAAATGTCATAAATACAAAAGAAAATAGTGCGGCTTTGTTCTATTTACACACACACAGAAGAAAATAAGGGCACAATTCAAACCGTTAAAACAACAATGAGGCAAACTGTGATCCAGAGAAGTACACTGTAATTTACTTTTCAACTTCCAATTTAACGACGTAAGGCTCGAGATGGGTAGATTGTTTGATGCCTACGTATAAATAAACGCGAATGTGAACTTATAAATCCTGTAAAGATCTTTTCTGTTTTGTTGTGAGAAAGGGTGAAAAAGTCATTGTGGTCGTGACTAACTGTAAAACTTATTTGTTCTGCTGCCTTTTAAGGCTATCCTCTAGTGAGCACAAGTCGATGAAAGTCCTTCCTCCTCTCCTCCTTTGTTGCTACTTATGCTCTCGCTCCAACTTTCTCCAGGTGGTCGTGACTTTAAAACTTATTTGTTCTGCTGCCTTTTAAGGCTATCCTCTAGTGAGCACAAGTCGATGAAAGTCCTTCCTCCTCTCCTCCTTTGTTGCTACTTGTGCTCTCGCTCCAACTTTCTCCAGGAGACTGCGATCGCTTTGACGGTTCCCTACCGGGATAAACCTGTGACAGATGAAGTTGCGTTGCCATATACTGTTGATGAGGCGGCTGTGTGCTCTGCTCTCTGCCTGGCAATAGCTGTATTCCGGTGAAGTGGTTCAAATATGAGACAATGTGGTAATGGCTGGGAAACTACTATACTACTGAGGAGCTGGCAACAAATAAAATATATTGAGAACGCGTTCATCAGCATATGCTTTTCATGTAACTTACTGTAAGCTAGCGCTTTTTTTTCTTGCGTAGTCGCTTCTCTAGCCATTCGGGTATTTTATTTCCCTCCCCTTGTTTTATTTTTGCTATCAGCACTGGCAAAAGTTGGCAAGGCACGTAATATGGGGGCTAGATTTTCTTTTCGTACTGCCAGTTTTCTCTCCCGTGAGATGTGGTTCCTACTATTTGCACTGAGACAACTGGGGAAAAATGTAGAGAAACGGTGAATCAATGATGATGTGCCTATTTTAGATGAGGCAGCACCAAGAAACCAGAACATAGTTGAGTTCATAAAATTGATTGTGTGAACAATAGAAATGTAAGTAGTTTATTTACAATTTTTTCTTCAAGAAGCAACAGCGGCAATCTGTGTTGATATAAAAATTGAACAAAAGGTTTCACGAGGCTTTTCTCTGAAAATAATGTGTTTTGACTTACCTAACGTGCGTTAAATTTTAAATCGTACTACACGCCAACCTACCGTAAAACTATATAAATGACATGTTGCTTTTTGAATTGCTTTTTGTAACAATGCAACATTGAATGTCAGAGTAGCTTTCTAAAAATAGTCGTTACATGTAGACATAAAAAATGACTCTTCTGTTACAGCAGTTCATAAGATTGCAAAAGGACAAAGATGTACAAAAGGTTTGACAAAGAATGACAGGAAGAAAAGTTTTTTTTTTTAAACCACTGCTTTCAAATTCCGACCCTTCAATGGGAANCAGGAAGAAAAGTTTTTTTTTTAAACCACTGCTTTCAAATTCCGACCCTTCAATGGGGAAAATGCATATACAGACGTTTACATCATCTTCCCGAGAAATAAAATAAGCTCGTACAGTTTTACACTTTGTTATTCTTTTATTCATTATTGAATGCTTACACCAAGTCTGTCTGTAGTAGTAGCATTATTATGTAAAAAATTGTCGAGAACTAAAGAATATTTCTTTTCCCTTGATAAATGCCAACTTGCTGCTGGGAGTATGGCTTCCCAAAAGTAAAAGAGAGCTGGAGAACGTCATGTATAATAAAAGGAATTGCTATATATTTCCTTTGTACGGAAGCACATGCTTTGCATATGGTTTCTTTCTCCATTAATCCTTTTTATGCGATGACTATATATACAGGCTAACACTATATGGCTAGTATCTACATACATTCAGAGTATTCGCGTTTTGGAGTTGCCACGAAGAAAAGTAAAAACGAAATTTACTGTAAGGAAAAGAAGGATACATATATGTATTGTTAGAACAAGGGAGTAGTGAAAGGGAGAAGTAAATTGAATAAGAAATTCCACAGGTCCACTCGGATCTCCTAACAAGGCTAAAGTCGTCATTTGGATAAAGAAAGTAGCAGGATCTCAATTTCTCTTCAAATGAAAAGCAGTAATGACGAGCTTGTAAAAATGTACATATGGAAAGCTCGACCTTTAAAAATTGTGTATTTTCAAACTTTATACATATATGAATATAACGATGATCACGTCACAACGGGATTCCGTTATTCTTGCTTGTCAGATCTCTAGAGCATTACTTCAAAAAAATATATGTATTCTCCAAACCTATTCTGAAACTTTATGCGGACTCTCCGACCACTCAAGAAATAAAAATATTAGTAGTAGTAGTAGTAGTAAGGGCAATGAAAAGACTGTCGAGAAAGTATATATTAACAGTACATCTTCTTGTGTGCACAAAGTGTACAAGCCCATGGCAAAAGCAACTACTCAACCAGCATAATGATAATAACACACTTATGTACTTTTCCAATATGAAAATACCTTTACTAAAGGGCTTTCACTTCTCAAGAAAACGGCACAGTTGTGCAAAATGGGAAATGAAAAGGAACTTTTGATGTGTAAACGAAGGCTTCATACATATTTTAACCTGTCTCTCGTTTCTCGTTCCCGCGCTGCTACTACTAGTTTAGAGATCTGAATTCTCTCAAGGAATATGTACGCATGGAAAAAAGTGGAAGGAAAAATTGAAGGGTTACGACTTTTGGGGACTTTTTGGGAGGGAAAGAGAGAGAGAGAGAGAGTTATTTGAGTTATTATTATTGGAACTTTCTTTTTCACTATTGACTCCTTCCAAGAAGATGTCATGTTTTCTCTCCTCTTACTTTACTGTACACACATGTAAAAGTGTATATGTGTATGCAAGTGTATGATGTCAGCCACCATCGTCTGTCTGCCTGCACAATGATGCTCTATTAGTCTATTTTTTTATTATTCTCTGTTCTTCTTCCTTCCTTCTTATTTTCTCTTGCTGCTCGTGTAGTACTCTGTATTGGATTAGATTAGACGAATTGGAAGCAAGTAGTAGAGTGAGTGTGCTTGTGTGTGACGTTTGCACAAAGAAAGATGATATACGGTGAAAAGGTTGACTTGAGTGAGTGTCATACTAATACAATGGGAAAATATACGTCCTCAGCCCTCAACTCAGAAGAACTCAGCTTTCCGTGCATCTTACTCGCATTTTGTTTCGACTGTTCCCTTCAGTAAATAAGAGAAGATGTGTGATGGCATTCATTTGGATGGAAAGCATGTGCCTTCAACCAGTTCAAAGCAAACGTATTGCTTATGGCATTAAGGGAAATGAACTGATGTTATTGCGATTGCGACCTACCTATGTTATATCACTATAATATTATGTTCATGCCGGGTATATGACACTTTTGTTTTTTGAGAATATGATCGAGAGCATTATTGGTACGCTCGCTGATGAAAAAAAAGTTCTTAAAGAAATCTCACCAGCCGGAGAAATATATTCTACTTCAAAGTTCTTCGTCAATACGTATTTTTCTATAAATCCTTTTAGCGAGCAAAATTAACTTAAAGAATAATCGATCATAGTCGAAAAATCAAATAGGGAACAAAAAGACAACCGGTAGCCTCCTTTCCACTGTGTTATGACAATAGTTATAATAACAACGACTTGTGTAAAGTCAGAGAAGAAACTATCGAAAACTTTGATGCAACGATGTTGAGAAAAGCCATATAAACTTATAGTGTTTCATAGTGAAAACTAAATGCACGAGTTCAATGCCGTTCATAAGATGTTAAGAGAGATGTCAAAAAATTAAAAACC
>JAHZMZ010002700.1:0-18836 GCA_027743805.1 Lepidocyrtoides sp. E14 | reverse complement strand
AAATGATTAAAAATAAACTAAAATACCTGCGTTGGTGTACCATCTAGACCAGCGATACCCCATAAAATACACATGACGTGATTAATACCGAGTTAATTGCTTGCTTTGCTTACTTCTAACAGTATTTTTAAATGAAAATTTCATTGAAAAAGTAAATTTAATCAAAGGTCAATTTCTTCAAGTTGTATTCAAGTTAGTTCAAATATATTAGTTTTGTACAGAGATTAATTCAAGTTTACTAATCAGCATTTCTCCAAAAATCTCGCTGAAATAGAAATACTTTAAAATAAACCTTCAGCATAAACCTTGCATCCCAAACGCAGACCTACTTTAATTTTTGCATTTATGTACAATTTAAAAGTGGTTGAGTACAAACAAAATGAATAATTTTCTCTGCAACCACCAATGCCGGGAGCACGAAGGGAAAATATGAGAATATTACACTTTATGTTTTTCCATTTTTTTTAGTTTAGATAGCAGATAATCTTCGTCTGTAACACTTTAAATAAAGATCACATTACGAAACCCATGCATACCTACATATTTACATAACCACATATTTACATGCCTGCCTACTGCCTACGCATCAAACATTTGTACGAGGAAATTATCCATACTTCCCTTTGCATTAACTAAAGACTTATTTACACCTTTAACTTGGGTAAATATGCATAGGTTATATTGTATAAATTTATGAGTAATATGCCTAAGAAGGAGTTTACTACAATCATTCCAAGACGCCATTAGATACACTTGCTCTGTCGTAATATTTTTATAAGACTAATAACAAGACATGGCAAATGTTGAAAAACACCCGTTGTACAATCATTACACTTATTTACCTAAATATCACATTTTTCGTCATATTTATCACTCCAATCGATCGAGCGAATGAAAGTAGCTAGCAGTAAAAATTTATAAGCTCTTTTTGAAGAGTACTAGTAGTAGTGCAGTTTATGGCAATGAAATTTTTATTGGATTGCTTACGCCTTTATTCACGAAGTACAGATCAGGTTTGAAGGAAATGCGAGCATACCTGGTTAAATGAAACTTATGGATCAACAGCTTTTCAGTTGCCTCTAGGAAAAGTTAAGTAAGCACATTTACGGATAATATAAAACAAATTTGAAAACACATTCATGTGAAAGAATTACATGAAGAGTCCGTGAAGATGATAACAACAAATAAGGAATGTACCATGCATAAATCAGCTTTTTTCCTCTTCAATCCACTATTTCAAATCGAAGCTCTCTTAATCTCAGATAAAAGCCTTTATATATTTGGAAGACTACATACTTACATGTAGACAGTTGTTTGCTAGGACTTGGCACCATCAAAAAAGGAAAAAGTGTTTTGTTTCTTTGATAATATCCAGAAGCAATGTGGATCAGGGATTCCTCATAGCTTAAAAATTCAATTTACGGCAAAGCATGTATAGAGAAGCATATTCGTTTTTCCTTTTGTGTTGGAAATTGAATGCTTTAGTAAATGCCTTTCTTTCTACACGTTCCTCCATTTTCGTGCGCTTTCATTGCCTGCAAACTGCTTTTACTTTTATGCATCATGATGGGCATACCCAAGACTTTGAATTTCTACATTTCTTAGTCAAAAAGAATCGCAATTTTAGTGTGTATAATGCTAATCTCAGGGAAAAGAAAATGCATGAAATAAAAGAAAGTTTTTTACTTTTGTACATGTGGATTTGAGGATGTAGGTCACACTATAAAGCACCGTGATGGAATTCCGTCTGATGAAGAAACTACTTCGAGTAAAAAAGCGGATGTACAGAAGATATTGCACTTTTTTTCAAAATTGCTGCAATAAAACCATACTGAGTATGTATGTACCTTCTTATTTAAATGACGCGTATGCAATTTAGATGGAAAAACAAGCTTGCAAAAACTTACAGACTTAGATAGACAGTTGCAGATAGTAGATACATATTTTGCGGTCTCGTAAAACCCAGGTTATTTTCCTAATCTAAATTTTTCAAAATGCACAAAATACAATTATTACAGTAAATCCCCAAGCTTTCGTAAATATTGCTGCGAATTTTATTGTAGATACTAGATATTGTAAAGTAGATAGCATAAACTTTTAAAGTATGAATATGAAATCCTCTTGTCGCAAAGCATGCTAAAAATATGTTGATTAATTTTTCAGCGTTTCTAGGAATAATACTTTTGACGAGTTCAACAAGTTTTTTAAAATTCAGCAGAATTGTATTTATCCATGCTTGCTTTCAATAATTTTGAAGAGTTATTCAATGTTTATTTAGGCAGTTTGCAGTGAGCATGTTTAGCTGACGTGCCATTATTGTTATTATATCTACGCATGCATGTGGTTTTAAATTTTGGCTACATGTAATACAAAGTTTTTATTCTCCCATACGGAAATATAATTTGGTTATACTACAAGTTTTACGACAACATTTTGGCTTTACATTTTTTGAAAAGGTTACTTTGTCTATATAGTTTCCTCGTAAAGTTTTCTTTTCCATACTATAAACCTCGTACTCAGGCAGGGATTGAAATGAAAGCAAAATCAACATTATTCATGAATATTATCGTGTGCTCATGAATCACGTACAGTTTTTTTGTCTTGAAAAAGCCTTTGGTAAAAGTGATGTTGAAAATGTAACATGACCATGATTGCCTCATCATAATATCTTTAGGCTTTACTTTCTTCCTCCGCATGAATTTTTACACAGAACAGGAAAAATACGAAGAAAGGAAAACTTTCACCATCTCGTACAGTCATTGAAGTTACATCATCTACACGTATGTTCAGTGAAAATCCTTTATCTTTTTATATACTCTGTTTTAGAATAGTATCCTCTCCTACCAAACCACACGCACACTTAAAAACCGACAGAGAAGAAGGGAGAATTATCTCGAAAAGAATGGAAGAAGGCAACCACTACTACTGAGAAAAGCGGAAGTAGAATGTATATACTTATCTCCTTACTGAAACTAACAACCAGCATCATCACGAACACACAAAGCTGTGCATTATGTTGAAGGTATGCGCGAGTGTACTTTATGATGTACATAAGCTTAGGTTTGCAAAAAAAACAGTCATTGCATTTTCAGACAGTCAATAGTAGAACATTACATTTTATATTCTCGTGAATGCGACATTAAGGTATTCATATTCATTTCTGCAGGCGGTCGGCCGACTCATCTGTCTTTTTCATTCTCCAGCTCACTCATTTCCTATATTTTCTTTAGAAGTCTATCGTTTTTGGATGAAAAGAAATCAGCTTGAACCACTGTTTTAAAGAAAGAAGATGAGAGAATAATAGAGAGGGCAAGTCTGGAACGACATGTTTTAAAAAATACAAAAATTATACTTCCTCTGATCGTGGAATATATTTTATATGTGAGCAGAGAACATTTGTGAATAAAACAAGAGAAAAGGGAAGTGAATAAATTATCAAAAAGTACGACTGTACAAAATCGATTCTCGTCTTTTCAAACATTTTCTCTTGCAGTAAAACCGTGTTTTGTTGTAACAAGCAGTTATTACCAGTGCTCGTATTCTAGTTTCACCAATATTATTACCATATTACTTTTGTATATTTATAAACGAACTCGTTTTCTCACTAGCAGTAGTAGCAGGATTGTAATGATGTACAAATCCAACAACAACCACTTCACACAAAGGTTCATATATTAAAAGCATGTATACAAAATGTACACACTGTATATAATGTTTACACATGCATCACAATCATTGAAGTTTTTAAGATTCTCCAGTATTTTCTCAAGCAAGTAAAGAAAAACAACTGCATAAAGCATTTGGGGGAAAGATTGTTATTTGGGTTGTTGCAAGTTACGACTTTTCCAATGGCGGTTGGTAGTTCTGCAGGAGAACTAGTGGGAGCTTGGTACGAAGTAGTTTAGTTTAAAGTAATATTACTAGAAAAGAAGACAAGCCCATCCGTTCATTGCTCTTCCTATTTCTTTCTTCTTTTGTCTTCCAATTTCTAAAGGAATGCAACCCTGTGTGACGAAGTACTTTCTCCACACTACACTATATGTAGTTGTACGATTATTACAAGTGTTGAATCAAAACATACTTATTGTAATGTTGTTTATGCACATATGTACATCTTCAATGCATGTATGTATATCGCATCACTTGTTATCCTGAAAACGGTAACGTTTTGCTACTTCTTGTGGATTTTGAGCAGAGGACTATCTTTTGCAATGCAGCACATTCATTACAGCCAGACATATAAACATATATACATACGTCCTGTGAATAAGACTTGAAATTTAGTGTAAACCCAGTCACTGAAAAGTTTTTGGCAAAGAGGAGTCGTAGTGGTGAATGAATGTAAACTTTGTTAAATGGTGTACATGGGTATTCCCAAAGATAAAAGAGTTGGTGCGTCCTTGTATTTATTCCCTGTTTTGTTTGTTTCGAGGACAAGAACGAAAGTGGTTTATGTTCTGTTGTTGTGAGTGAAAAGCGTAAAAGTGTGCAATCACTTGCACGTACCTAGAGGAAAAAAACGTGAGGGTACCTACGCGTCTCTATTTATTCACTCACTCAGTCAGTCAGTACATTTGAAAACAAATCGTAAATCCACATAATGCATCCACCCATACAACCAGAAGTGGAGACTGAAAAAAGAGTGTGAAATGCTGCCGCAGCTATTCTTTCTTTAGGACACACACACACACACCAAAAAAGGGTATTTGAGTGTGTAGGTATTCGTATCTTTCAGTGGTGAAGGATTGGATTGGAATTCGTACAAAAAAAATTACTCGTTTCTTTTTGTTTCATTGATGAGAAAACCTAGCTCACTAATAGTGTGCGATGTAACAAGAACATTAGCAGTGACAGTAAGTATTGTACAGCAATATTATACTGCTGCTTCCACCCTTCTGCTACCCAGTCATCGTATATCTTTCGACGCTCAGCGCGTGCTTCTGTTAAGTCGGCTTATAAACAAAATTGACAAGTGTGCGGATGAGAGGATTTTCACTATATCCTCTTCTGACTTTAAGTGCTGTAGTAATATCACGACCTACATGAGGCTGGCTAGATCACCCCCAACAGACACTTCTCAACAGAGTTTTTCCTTCTAGGGTTTTCTCCTAGTTGTAAAAATGTAAATAGATTCTGCTGGTGCTTGGAAAAGTAGTCACTTTTTCAATACATACTTGGAAAGTTTATACGTATTTAGGAGAATTTACTTGTTAGTTACCTTTGTTCGTTGGAGGATACAACGATGCAATTATCAATTCCCAGAAATTTTATCCAGCAAAAACTAGACTGTGTCTCTTTAGTTTCTTTAACACTAGACAGGGACAACCTATTCAACCTGCTCTACATATATCGAGTCCCGGCAGCTACCACAAAGATGGATGAAAGCAATTGTGACATGTGTTCAGCGTTCTACATGGCTTCAAGATCTCAAGTGGTTTTAATTTATTAAAACAAAATTAATGAATTCGTACAAATCAGTTTTATGAATATTTGACACGTACTAGTAATAATGACTGTACACAGGCGCATGCATCTCTGCAAATACATTTTTGCTGTGAGAGGAGAGTGAAACAACGTGACACTTAAAGCATTGTTATTGTTGTTCATGTTCATCATCATCATATGTAGTACAACATTTAATCCATGCATTAGCAATATTAGTATTCACTTTACTTTACACTTACAAAGCTGAAGTTTCTTCAATCGGAAAATTTATGATTAATGAATCCATGAGCATTTTCTATTATTGCCAAGAGTGTCAGTTAAGTAAAATTCCTTCTCACAAGTAAACCCTCGGCTTTAGTTACTAGTAATAATGACTGTACACAGGCGCATGCATCTCTGCAAATACATTTTTGCTGTGAGAGGAGAGTGAAACAACGTGACACTTGAAGCATTGTTATTGTTGTTCATGTTCATCATCATCATATGTAGTACAACATTTAATCCCTGCATTAGCAATATTAGTATACACTTTACTTTACACTTACAAAGCCGAAGTTTCTTCAATCGGAAAATTTATGATTAATGAATCCATGAGCATTTTCTATTATTGCCAAGAGTGTCAGTTAAGTAAAATAATTCCTTCTCACAAGTAAACCCTCGGCTTTAGTTTCTTCACGAAACATTATAAACATTTAATTCCTCATTGAAATGCGCTAACTGGTTTTATAACAAATGGGGGCCAGCTTATTGCTGTATATTTTTGTAAATTATACTACAATGACTGGCACATGACAGTTAAATGTCACAGGTTTCTACGCCATGAAAATTAAGAGATTTCTGACTCACCATTCACAGCCAGTGTATTTACAACCACAGCGGAGAACCATGTAGCACATAATAAACTCATAGTGCGCTATTTAAAACAAAAAGTTTAAAACACAATTGTGCTATGGTATAAGACACAATCTGTATTCATTTAGTTTAAATAAAAGCTTCAAAAGTTTGATAAGATAAACAAGCACACGGCCGTAATCTTTGAGGATTGTAACAAAGTCGGTAAAGTGGAATCGAGTTCACTTTTCCTGAAAAGTTACTACAGACATTCTTTGAAACAAGTTTAGGATTTTTACCTTCCAAAAGCTCTGTCTCACTCCATTCTTAAAGCCGAATATACCTACATGCGTGCTAAAATTGGAAATGTGTTTGCATTTTACTCTGCAAGCTATTCTTTGCCGTTAAACATGATATGAGAATGGTCGTACTCACAAAAGTGTAAACACACAGGATACATTTGGCACACATGCACAATAACTTTCTAACCAAAAGACCGTTGGGTTGATGGATGCGTGATGATGTAACAAAGTTTCAAAAACAATCCCTATACAAACACCGCACAAGATGATAATATGCACAAGGTTCACTCCCCTTTACCACCATCTTTGCCACCACTGCTACAGTCACACAACTTTCTCTTTGACTGTTGAGAAAGCACACACGATTCTGTCGACCACCACCGGCCTTATAGAGAATTTTCATTCATAGCATTTCAGCCTTTATAAACGCTGGACGCATTATAAGAGCATATTAAACAAAATACTGTTGGATCTACACCCTAATGTGCTTACGTAAAGGTCTGCTTCAAACAAAGCAACTTTTCATTCCGCTTTATTCCTAAAGTAAAAGTTTATTTTTGTTGGAAACCCAAGTCCAAGGAATTGCATTTGCTAACATTTTGACCCCCCACTTTATGCTTTCTTAACTTTTTTTCTTACAAAAATCATATGGGAATACGCCGACAACGACCAGAGAACATGAGAGAAAAGAAAGCGCAATTGGAGTGCTTAAAAGAAGGCTGCAGAGGCAAGCAGACTTTGCTTTTACCAGGCAGAGAGTAGGGATCGTATAGTATCGCAGAGGCTTCTTCTTCAAAGGAAGAAGAAAAAAACAAGTTTTACATGAAATGCATGTCAGTTCAGCTTACATACACAACATGCTTTTGAATGCAGTTGAAAGAGGGGCGCGAACATTTTGGACATTTGCTAACCAAACTCACGCATTGTGGTGATGACCTGAGAAAACAAGAGTCAAAACAGAGAAGTAAAAAAGCATGTATGTGTTCGGCCTGAATGCAGAGCGGTTTGACCAAAGGCACATCATCAGCATACAATAAATATGCGAATCTATTCCACCAAAACGGTGTAACTACACACTTATGAACATTCTTTTTAAGTGTCCGCCATTCCCCCACAACGACGACATTATAGAATTCTTATGCCATCTGTACTCCAAACAAATGATGTGGAAAAATGTATGCTACGAAAATGATCATCATCATCATCATCATTGCAGATCTTTTTGCTGTTGTTGCTGGTGCAAAAATATGCTCGTTAGCTCGTTAAGTGCGCCCCTTTTAAGCGATTTTTAACGTATGCACATTCGCACGTTTTCACACAAATATGATGAAAGTTTTCAGAAAATAGATTCCTATCATCATGGTCTATTTTTTGTCTCTTTTGCGAGGAGAAAGAAAGAAGGGAATTCAACGTGTAATTCGAGTAAAGTGCAGTAAAAGTACTAACGTGTAACTCTGCAGCAAAAACGCATACCAAAAAATGTGGCGACTAGTAGTGTATATTTTCAACTATCTTTTTTCTTTCTTAATAATAATGATGATAAGTAAACCAAAAGATTGCTCTCTCGCACTCTTGTTTTTTCTTGCTAAATCTGACTGAGAAATATGAGTTTCTTTGGCTCATGCATTATATTACATGTACATGAAGTTGGACCAACAGTAGTTGTCATAATAAGTGTACCTATATACCATAAACCATAATGTTTCCTTGATGTAGATAGACATGCTGGGAATAAAATAAAGTTTTGTCGGAGCAACTGAGAAAGCAGACTAGAAGAGACACAAGGGCTATGTGATTTTACACTATGCATTGTAGAAAATGGTCAAATTTTTGCTAAAATGGAATATATACACATTTACTACCATACATAATGCAGACGCGCATTTATGAGCATCTTCATCCTCTCTTACAACAACAAAAGCTTTTTGGGGGAAGACGGAGTAAGTGTGATACTATAAACAGGAACAAAGTATACAGTACAGTAATAGTACGGTGATGAGTAGCACAGTACAATAACAGAGTTGTAATAGCATGGTAGTTTGTGTAATCATAATAATAATAATATCTTGAGGAAATGAAGATTGAGAATCTCAAACGTTTTCTTGATTTCCACTCTCACAAGAGGTTCATAAGGAACAACCAGGATAAGGCTGATGATGATGATGATGATGATGAGAATGACTGTAGTGAAGACAGAGTGAGTGAGATGGAAAGAGGGGGAAAAGAAAGCTTTACTTAAGAAAATGATGGAATGAGCGCTGAAGTAATTTTTTTGATCTTTCTTTTTCCACGT
This sequence comes from Lepidocyrtoides sp. E14, assembly GCA_027743805.1. Classification (NCBI taxonomy): domain Eukaryota; kingdom Metazoa; phylum Arthropoda; class Collembola; order Entomobryomorpha; family Entomobryidae; genus Lepidocyrtoides; species Lepidocyrtoides sp. E14. The sequence continues at coordinate 9,965 of JAHZMZ010002700.1, read as the reverse complement.
AAAAAAAGATTTTTGTTATAAGCTAAAAATGTTTTACTATTCCTGCCATTGCTCTCTACCGTGTGGGACTAGATGAGGAAAGAAGTTTTTCTTCAAACAAACCATTAATTCAAATTTCTAGTATTTTGCAGTTTTGTTAAAAATACAGTAGTAGATATCAGAAGCTTTTTCTATACGTTATATTATATTTTTTGCGCCTCTTTTTTATTTCTTTCCATATCATTTGCATTTTTATTGATCCCAGTAGGCCTTTTCTTGCTTTAAACAAGTGGTAAAATATGATGATGACAAAGACGTTGTGAAGATTAGAAATTATACGTTAAAAAATATTGTGGTAAAGTTAGTTAGGACAGAGATTGTATAATAGTGTGAATACAAGATCAGAAAATTTACAATCCGTTCCTGTCTTTTTCACTTTTTAAAACGTGTACTCGGTTTTCTTTCGGATTGTTTTTAACCTGGAGAAAGCACATTCATTCTTCCATGGAAAATGGCAAACTTCTTTTCTCAGACTCGATGAAACTGTGTAGCTCCTTTTTTGATAAATACACGCCGTCCCGAACATAACACTGACGAGAAGAAGAAGAAAAAGATTATCTCATGCTTATAATTGCATTAAAAGATTCCAGGCGAGCAAGCATGAACCATGAACACAATTTGAAGAAGTGAATGTGCAGAGGGGCACAACTTTGGCGTTACGTGTTACGTAATCTACATACCTACATGAACAGAAATATTCTCCTTTTGTACAAACCACTTTTTTGTTTTTTCTCCTTTCCGAACCAGGTCATGCACAGAAATTTGCGTCTCGACGCAGATAAAACGTAATACATCATTATTACTATGCGTACATCCATTAGTCATATAAGGTCAGTGGTCGTCAGACAGCACTTCTGGCTGGTGCTCTCAGTTTACAATTCCAACGGAATCTTTGATATTTGAACACTTGGTTCGACCAAAGAACTATTTTTCCATACTTTCAATTTTTTGATTTATATTTACTGCGTACACATTGGTTTTTTTTGTGCTAGTGAGTAGATATAGATCCATATATATATTTTTAACAGAATTATGGACTTAGAACAGAACAGATCCGATTTCTCGTTATATTCATTTTCTCTTTTTCACGTTGCTCCTTTTGCGTCGAGCAAAAATAGTATGGAAGTGTATACAGACACAAAAATATTGTCTGGACTGGGATGCATGGTTCTTTGCCAAAATCACAAAATTATGCATAGCTTCTCCGACAGAAATCATGGTTTATCTTCACTAACCCCATTTTCTCTTGTTCTTGCTTCGAAATTCAATGTTTTTGTACATTATGATAATCGTATTTCCATTATTATGCACATACCACTTGTGTATACTTACGTATAAGCTATAAACCATAAAGAATAGGTGATGGCAAAATCCCGAAAAAAAGAGAGCATGGTATTTATCTTTACTGAGGTTGGGGATAAGTCAAGCTGAGAATTTCAGATCCATATACTTACATTTTTTTGAGCACACACAATACGAGTGCAAGTGCAAGTAAACGTATATTTCATTGCAGTACATTGTGTTTTTGTACCGTTGCAGTCGCCTATGTTTAGCTTGTAAATGAAAAGAAAGGAAGAATAAAGAAAGAAACCTGGCAGAAGAGGAGTAAAAAAATTGTCTTTTAATGCTAAAGCAAATTTTTACTTAATATAAATTTGTTCGTTTCCTCATGTATCTTCAAGTGTCTTGTGTATACCATTAACGAAAAAAAACCGTATTATTATATAATCTATACATTATTACATCTTCTATGCATACTAATACTAATAATGGAGCGCACAACGGCCCGTTGAGAGCACACTACACAAAAAAAGTTGAACACATTTAGTTAGGAAATTACCAGGAAAATGCCAGCATTTTTGCCAAATTAAGATGAAAACGTCAGTTATGTGTTTAAATGAATGTGTATGTAGGCAACTAACTGCTAAGGATGAATAAGCAGAAAGAAATGTAAAGAAAAAGCAGTCAACTCAACCCCTTTTCTTTGTCTGTCCGTGTCTCCTTTTGCTTGTGTCTTTTGTTACTGGATTTGTGCCTATTGCTGTTCGTTCCAGCCACTGCTTTTGTACTGCGAGATACCTAATAATATGAAAAAGTGGAATAACTTTATTCCGTAAAAAAACTGAGCAAAAGAAAAAAAAGGAAAGAGTGATAGAAAGTACACAGAGCCAAAATGTTGAGATAGCAAAGGAAACGCTCCACTTGAACCAGCTTATTTTACTAGCTTGTGCGTGGGTAGTAAAAATGGAGTAAGCAGAATAACACAGCAGCAACGGCTGCAGAAAAGTCGTATAGTGTGTGTGGATGTAGTATAAGATATAGTCGATGGAAGAACAGCAGCAGCAGACAGAATGAATTCTAACTCGAATTTCATTACTCAGATTTCCTTTTGAATTTTCTTGTCTTCTTCGACTATCCATCCTCCTTTGGGTTTTAAGGAAGGCCCTTTTCGTGCCCTCTTTCTCCTTCACAAGCACTGCTTGGAAAACAAGAGGAAATATTACCGTAACCACATTTTCTATCTCGGTTTGACAAAGATGGGACTTTTTTTGAAAAAGAAAAGGATAGATAAAATAATGTTTTATACTGCAATTTCATGTATGATAGACGAGCTCATATATAGAATATTATAACAAAATTATATACGTAGTATTCTGGAGTTGAGTGTAAAAATAATACAGCACATTTTATGCTTCCTCTCACAAGCACAAGTTTAAACTGCGGGCTAGAAAAGTCAGCAAGATCAAGTATTCAAATTAAGCAATTTAACGAAAATCTTTTGCATTTACGTGCGTGCGTCTTCTTGCTCTCCCCTGTATCATTATAACATCGTTGTTGTAACAAAGTTACAACATTTTTCTTACAGCAAGTTAAAAGTAAAAGAGCAGGCTGATATTACTCGACTTTCTTCGTAATAATTTCACTCTGGTTGATGATGGTAATGATGAAACAGCAAAAAGAAGGCGAACACAAAAATAAGAGTAGGAAATTATATACAATCAGTACNAAGTAAAAGAGCAGGCTGATATTACTCGACTTTCTTCGTAATAATTTCACTCTGGTTGATGATGGTAATGATGAAACAGCAAAAAGAAGGCGAACACAAAAATAAGAGTAGGAAATTATATACAATCAGTACGAATCTAAAGCTCTACCCAACGAATCCCATGTAAAAAATAAGGCTTTGGATAATGTTAAAGAATTTAGTTGACTCTCATTTCGGAGAGGAAACGTTTGTGGATTTAATGAAGGTCCCAGGGAAAAAAAACTTTTTCTTTGCTTGAGCTGTTGTAATAGTATAGAGACAATGTGGCTCAATGTTGATGTTAAATTCATTTGAATGAGAATGATGATAATGTAATACAATGGCGCGCTTCTTAGCTTTTATGAATGAGGGCCGAAACGTTGAATGATTATCTCGAACTTTCCTTGAAATTAGAGAAAGTGCATGCTAATTTCCTTGCTGTTACAATGTATCTAACCATGTGTGTGTAAAGCCTAAAATTCAATCTAGCAGAAACATAACCATATATTATTTGGTATGTAGAAGAATGTATTATGTAGTTGGATAAATATGTTTGGAAAACAGTAGTAAAAAATGCCCAATTGGTTTAAGCAGGAAAATTGGTCAATGTTGTAAGTTACAACTTGTAACATACGCATAGTTATAGTAGCTACTAGCTTAAAACATTTTAAAAGATATTGAAGTATGCAGTCACATCGTTTAATAGCAAATGAGCGCGATCAGCAGCATTTAGCAATATAACCAGCAAATTTTATTGAATTTTTATTGAATATCCGCACATTAATGCTGTCTCTGAAATTGCATTCCAAGCTTACCCTATCTTTCGTTTCCCAATATATATCCCAACCCAAACACCTTGAAGTGTGGCATGTACAAATGACATAAGACGCAAAAAAAAATCTTTTTCACCTTTTCTTCAAGTTTGGCTGCGTAGTTTGCAAAGCAAAAACTTTGTCTGCATATTTCTCACTATGTAGGAAATATTCCAATATTCTCTTCCAATTGAAATGTGTAGGGTACGCCTAAAAGAAATTCTGTGCTGTAAACCGGCTTTAAAATGATTTATCGTATTTCTCCACCAAGCTGACGATCAGAGTCTGCTTCTGCTACTGACTGACTGGGCTCAGCAGAAGCTTGAGTAAAGAAAGCGGAAAAACTGCAGCTTATTTTTCATTCATTTACACCATGCTACCGTGCACCATGCAATCTATGTTATTTTTTGCGACTTATTTTTCTGCAAGCTTGAAAACTATACGCACGGCTAAAATAATCTTCAAGAGCGGATAATGCAGTATTACAAAGACACACACACAGACACAGGTATAAGTATAAAGCAAGTGGCTTTGTTGATCCAAATTGAACCACTTATTCGTCCTTTTTTTTGGTGCGATGCACACAAAAATGTAGCATGGACTTACTTATTAAATGTAAGAAAGAAATGCAGACAAGTTGCGAGCAGAGAGCATAGGTGCTTTATTTAGGAGAGAAAATGCTCGTAGGAGAAAGGTGACACAAAACTCATTCACATGGAAGCAGTTAATATTAGGCTTCTGCTAGCAACGCCAGCAGTTGAAATGATTTAGACGTGTGGATGTTGGAGCTTTGGTACTACTGTGACTGAGGAAAAGTATATGCAAACTAGGCAGGAAAACAAAATATGACTAATATCAGGAGAAAGACAAATGGGCAGAATTTTAGCTCGGCAGGGAACTATTTTTTGTGGAAATAATTGATATCCGTCATTCACATACAAAAACGTTTTTACATTTCGTTCAGCATCCAATGATGCGTTTCAATAGATGTGAGAACCGAAAACGCATTTGTGTTTGTTTGTTGTATATGCTTATGCATTCCAATTGAGCAAACTGAAAGTGTTATTGTTTACTAACCTCTACTTATAGAATTTTTTGACTATTTTATTTATTCCGACACTTTGTAACAACTCTCATATAATTAAGCGACAAAGACATACTGATGAATGAAATAAATGTGGAGCTGTCGTAAAATGGTACAGAAATTAATAAAAGTTAAACTGGTGTTGTCGAGGAATATACTGGCTCTAATACGCAAACGTTCATGCCGTTCATGCCATGCAAGCAGATGACTGTGCTGGTTTTGTTTGCATGGGATTTTTGCAGACAAAAATAAATTGCGTGTCTACGTAAGAGGACAAATAAGCCTTATTTGTTGTTAGCGTGAACTCGATGCATATTTTGTTAATGCGACATGCGAACATTTTTAAAGGAATATAATATGAAAAACTAGAATCAGATTATAAAGTGCAAATCGTTCTGTTGGTTTCTTCAAGAGGTGTAAATACCCTGGCGACTTTTTCTCTCCTCGCAGACACTCTACTGTATTGTATGCATGGTGTATTCCGCAAAACTTTTATAGTTTTTCGTTATAGATTTTTGTGAATACATTACCATAACAACGAAATACAATAGTCTGAGCACAAAAGTGCAAGCATGCAACTTTGAAACTTTTGCAAGTATTGCCAATACAAAATTTTGTGTACAAGGTACCTATGGACAGAAAGGCGCCTGAATCTGATTAACTGAATTGAGTTGGCAGAATCGATTTCAATGCACTCACCAACACATGGATCAAAAACGACAAACAACTTTCCGGTGCTTGCTCACGTTCAATACATTGCCGCATGGACTCCATCTTCCATTGTACAGCCTTTTATGGATTGTGGTAGCAAGAATTCTGGTGAATGCTTCTTATTTGTACAATGGACTCTTATATTGCTTTACGATTGCGTAAGGCAAACAAACACAAAGTGCATGTACCGGATTTTGCCTCGCAAACAAACCATGATAAAGCACAGGAAGAAAGCTTCTTGAAGCATGATACGAATATGAAACTATATGATAACTCATGTATCACCATGACAGAGACAACGACATTTTTAGAAGGAGGGAAAACTGCATACGGATGCGGATGCAATTTTAATTTCACCAGAAAATTTATTTCTGAACGTTCCGAACGAACGTTGGTGTTTGAAAAATACGTAACATTTGCTTTTACTTTTCCAGTCTGCCACAAATGCATGCAACTTTGTTTCATGGTAAAATTTAAAATATGATGCATGATAAGGTGTGTAGACATGCATTTACTTGCACTACTATGTAGTACATATAACGTTCACACTTTGTACAACAAATATAAAACTCACAACTTTCTGTGCATAGCTCAAACAATCATATCACTACACTGTAGTAAGTTCTATATTGGCACAACAATACAGTAGCTACTTTGTAGCGTTTCAACTTTCCATGAAAGGAAACCAGTCAGTGAAAATGGTGTCACGTCCACATTTGAGATAAGAAAATGCATTAAATATATTTCGGTTAGAGGGAGACAGAGAGTAGTATGCATTCGAAGAACGAAGAAGAAAAGTGAAAGTGGACCTGCGGGCTAGGAAAGAGACAAAGACAATCGGACTGGTGTTTGCGTATGTATAGCACACTGTATGTGTAGAGCCTCCACATTAGAGGATACAATGTACATGGATGCATTTCAGGTCTCTCATAGTTATAAGGAGAGGCACCACATGCAGTACATTATACAGCCAAAAATTATTGAAATTCATGCACGTGTTGTTTCAATGTGAGACAACTTCATTTCTTCTTTTTTTTATTTTATGGTCATTAGATGCAAGATGCACTTGATGACATAATGAACCTTGGTAAACATAAAATTTTGGTTCAGAAAATGGGACGTGATGAAATGAAAAGTGCTGATAAAATGAGTAGGTGCTGTACAGGATTATCTTTTGAACCTCCTCTCGTTAACACAGTAAGCTTACGGAAATTTAAACTTAAACAGCCGCCAACAAAGGACACCAGGCTGGTGTGCTGTAAAGTAGTGTTTGTGCGATTAAGATATTATGTAGAAAAATTAACCATTCCACTAATACAAGTACATATGCCAACCTAAAAAAACTGCATAGTCCATCTACAGTACTATGCAGGAATTCGTAAACGTATACATATTTTCGTCAGTTTGACTCAAAGGATCAGAATGTATGTTTTTATATACCTGCTCAGTGGAGAAAAACTTGGCAGAAGAAAGTTGATTTTGCATAAATTGAATGCAGAGGTAATGAAAAGAAGTCAACTACTGCCCTTCTCAAATAAGTAAGATCATCACTTTTCCGGGCGAAACGAGTCGGCCAACAGAGTGAATGTGTGATATGTGAAAAACTGAATAGGTGGTTTTTTATTTGTTATTACCTTTCTATACTGATGCAACGTTATCAGTTTCTATAATGTTACTCTTTGTATGCTCTTCGTTTCTCCAGAGAATAACATCTATACGAGCAACCATAACGGAGCTTTCCCACCTCCAACTCTACAATAAAAAGTGATCTGTGAAGAAATGAAGAAAAAACTAAATTTTGTACAGGAAGTCGTGAGGGACAAGAAAGAGGTGGAAGGAACATGAAAGTAGAAACAGTTTACATTATTTACTGTTCGCACAATCATTTCTCACAATAGTAAAACAAGCAGATTTTCTCATTTTATTCGAAAGGGGACGCGACAAGTTTTTTCTCCTGTTTTTCTTTTATTCTGGGATCGGCAACTATGTAGAAAAGAGAGACATAAGAAGCGCACATTTGCGAATCATTTTCAGTAAATACTTCCTTTTCCACTATTGCCATGTAATACTCCAAACTGAACTAAAGCCAATACATATGAAAGAATTGAGAGAAAAATCCAAACGAAACTTTTACTGACAATGAGAACATTTTTATTGCACACACACCAGTTCACATATGAACACCCAACTGAAATCATGCAGGTTGCCTGAAGGCTTCTCATCTGTAAGAGGCAGTATCATATAGCGTGCTACTACTACTACTACAACTTCAAACATTGTAGCTTCCAAAAATGGTGGTCGTTCCTACAGTGTAATAATAGTTTATATTGCATTGAATCACTTCGTTTTTTACGTCGGTGTTCCAGCAGTTCTATCACGTCTAGTATGCCATTGATTCTGTACCTCTCGTTTAAAATTCTGAACGTGAACAGCCGCGTATCAAAAGAGAGACGAGGATCACAAATGGAACCTCAGTCCATTGGGTCCTGTGGCATTTGATAAGTTATGGTAGCAGCTGTGGTCTCTGCACACTACGTATCGTTAAATTGCTTATATAACACAACATGGCACTCGCTGGTGTACTTCATTTGCTAACATCATGGCATCATTACTACTACGACCATGCAATAATAACGACAAAAAGAAGTGTCAGTAAAACTGTACAAATAAGTGCACACTAAACAATTCATGTGCCCGGACCCATTTTAGGGCCTGTGTGCTGTGTGCATATTGAAATTGTACCAGGAAAGAGAACGTTATTATGAAAGTCTCCAGTTAATAATATAATATTACTTGTCTGATACAATGGACGTGAACATCATAAACTATTATTCAAAACAGTACATATAGCATGAGGATGGGTGGGATTTATTAGAATAGATACAAACGAAACATAAATTAGTAGATACGGACGGAAAAAATACAATATTTTATATGAATTTGCTAAAGTCTACACTTTACCATTATTTTCAATTGCTAATGAAAAGCCATGGGACGAACATACTAGGATGAAGATTTTCACTGGTACTTTTACCAATCTAACTAGCCAGGTGAGAAATGGACTAGGGGCTATAGACATGTAGGTATTTATATATCATGTATCATATCTTGCATTTCCAGCAAGCCACAACAGCAGGATCGCCATAATCTTGATGGTCATTATTTGATCAGCTCTGATCCGATCTGTGGTACACCTTGACGAATACATGTTATTGTGGGTGAGCTGAGCCACAAAAGTGTTACAAAAAATCTTGTTTTATGCACATACTCTCACCTAATGAGATAACTCATTTGTTGATAACAACATCATTATGTGTAAAAGAAAGTAAAAATAGATATCGGATAAACAAAGGAATGCATTTTGCTCTTTACCAAAGACAGACTCGCACGTAGTTTTGAAAGTCATAAAATTACGTCCAACATTAATTATGTATAAAGCCAGGTAATAAAAAACAATGCTCCATAATATATAGTAACAGTAACTGTATTTAAAATGTAATGCGTGTGGCTGCTTTAAATGTTCTTGTGTTTTTATATCATCAGCAAAAAAATGTAGCAAGAATTTAGTTAATAAACAAGAGCAGCTTCAGTAAGTAACGTGATAAAAGATGTAACGTTCCGTTTTATGAGTGGTTAAATTTTAAGTCTTCTCATGAAAATTACATTTTTAGTAGATCACAAAAGAAAACATTCTAAAAATAACCTAATCTTTTACTTTGTGGCTTGGTTGAATTTCTATATACAGCATTTTATATGCTCGGCAGTTAAAAATGGAGTAATGTTCACGAGCATACAAGACATGCCACCTGCTATAAAAAAAAAATAATAATGATGCGATTGTGAATGTTGCTGTGCAATATCCAAACGAGGTTGATGATGGAGGTAAACTCAATTTAGACCATTAGTGGTGGCATGGTATGCTTGCAAGTATTTTGGTGAAATTAGGCAGTCAAAGAAGTTATTGCGAATGTGAGCTCTGGTGGTACTAACTCCATCAAATGAATTTTTAGGTCTATCATCGCACTTCATCTCTTTTCATTTATGAAATGGGAAGTAAGCATGCAATGATGCAATATGCACTACTCATCCACCATGCGTCATAAATCTTTTGCTTTAAAAACAATATTATAGTTACTAATGGTGATTTATCTCACAAGGAAACAATAGTACAATGTGCTATAAATATTGATAATGTTTGACTCTTTGAAATCCGGGTTTAGGTAATACGGGAAATACCAGAGATAAGTTAAATACATGGATGAATCATGCCTGCATAAAAATAATTATTTCGTGG
>JAHZMZ010002699.1:0-11190 GCA_027743805.1 Lepidocyrtoides sp. E14 | reverse complement strand
ATTCATTTACAAACTGTCAAGTCACAAACCATCATACTTACTAAAAACCACAGATGAAGTATAGAAAAATTAGGTCAATCGGGTAAACGTTTTTGCTTTTGTTAAGCAAAAGACTCAAGATATTTATTCACTTTTTGTACACTAAAATAGCTTTTAATTTGCAAATTAACTTTCCTTAACATGAAATTGAAGAGTAAGAGTGCGTACTGAATTTTTTGGTGTTTTTGAAAACCATTACACTTCACTTTTACTGAAACTGCTATGTATTCTTTTCAATTCTTAGCAGTTAAATGCATGATCCAGTTTAACAAATAATTTGACAATATCATTGACAGTTAATTTCTTATTTTAAATTTAAACTAATTATAGATCTGTACTCCTCAATCAATTAACAATATTTTTATTTAAAATGTTTGCACTTACAGTGACATGGCTGCAGTTGATTGTCGTTCTCTTTCTGGATAGTTTATAGATGTTTTAACTGATAGTTGTTGTATTATTTAACATTTACGTGTTTACTACTTATAGTCACTTTGCTTAATATTTAGTACTGTTCATCATGTCAAAATATTTTATTCTGTGCATATTTAAATATCTCGACTGCAAAAATGGATTTTCCTTAGTGTACAAAGCAATGTCAACATTTAAACTTTTTACAATTTTTCTCTAGTCTGTGGTTTCTTGAACCAAATTTTTTTTACAAGTTGTGGTGATAATGGTGAAAATCAACTTTTCCTTGAACGTTTTTGCACAAACTAACTTAATAGCAGTGCTCACTTTAAAACAATTTTTTAGACTTATCCTCTTAAAATCTCCAGTAATTTTAGTTGCTCATTCTGTCCTGCAATCATTATCATCATCTCTATTATTTACTTGGTCCATTGTATATTTTATGTCGTCGTGTGTCAACTAATATATTATTACACAAACAACAATAAAAGGATCAAAAAATCAAATCAAAATGTGTCTATTTGTGTACTGTTTTTATAGGTGTAATATTATGTAGAGTTATGTGTATTTACCTACACATTTCTATCAAAGCAAATGCACTACATGGGTTTCACACATTTCATTACATGGAGAGGAAATGGTAATGAAGAGTGAAGATGATGATGATTGTGTAGTGAATTTTGTCTGTGCCTTTAGGATAGTATATACCATACCCTATCATACAAGCTAGAAACAAGTATTAACGTGTGGTCTGTGGGGACGTGATAATGAAGCATACCTAAAACAGAGAGAATGTTTTTTAACCAATACTTAGATACTCAGAGCTTCACAGTTCTAGTGCATATTCACTGACTGGATATATCATCATATTATGTGTTTTTTTAAAAAAGCAGACCAACTTGTATATAAGTAGGTAACGTGCATAATGTAAGTGTATGTATGTATATATGGAAAAATATATACCTATGTCTGTCTGTATTATGTTTTGCGTTTTATAGAAAATAGTTTGAATAAAACCTTGTAAAAACTTTATCTTATATTACCGACCACCGAGAGATACCTATAAAGTATGCATTGCTGTTACGAACTGGTAAAGAATTTGAAATGGAACGTGGATCATGTTATAACCTGGAAAATGTTTTTCTGCCTAAATGGAGTGTAGGCATGTAGTTACATCTTTTGGTGGTTGTACTTTCAACCTGTAGTCCCTTTTGGCCCACTATAGTTGTTTGAGTACCCATTAAAATACGTTTTTTTTCGGTAAATACGTTTTGTCTGTTTTCTATAGAAAAGCGTATTTCCTTTCTTAAGAAGAAGGGAAAAGGACGAAAAAAAAACGTTACAAAAAGGGATAATCTTCGACAGAGTAAAAATATGCATGGAAGTTTGTATACATTCCCAAGATTAAAATGCAGAGTAGGAAATATTACAGTCATAGGAAGTGTATGCAAAATATGTTCATACAAAACCGAAAATCCATTTTCTGCTCTCTTGCCATACAATAATTTTTTGTATTTGAACCCTAAACACGAATTTTGTGAATTAACTGTTGTAAAAGTGCTCTGCTCCTGCTCAGTTTACGTAGCATTCAATTGGGCATCCTGTGTTTTGTACATTATGTGCCGCCGTCCACCACTCTCTTGAACACAAAAAGGATCTTTGCCGTTTTGCTACGTACAAGGTGCAGTATCGTATCGCGTTTTTTACAATAATATATTATTGTACTTCCTTTCATTCTGAAAGGCTGAATGCACAAAATGTGCCTAGCAGCAGCATAAAAATGAAAACTACATGCTCTTCTTATGGTCTGTAGAGTTCACAAAGAACCAACCATTATTACAATGCAGCGCAATGTGGCTGAAATCCAAAACGATGTATGAGACGGGTTCGGTGGTTCGGAGATGTGTGACTTGTGTTAGCAGTACATTCTAAGTTTATGTTGAAGGCCATGAGAAGAGCAAGACCGCTAGCTAGCTAGACGTTATAGTTAACCCGAGTTCCCTTCCCGACGACGTCAGCCAAAAATATGAATGAAAACTATACTGCACTATTACTATAATGACTGAGAGACTGAGTTTTTAGCGATAAGTTTGACTATTGCTGCCATGAGCTCTATTCTCATCTTCATCTGCTGCACCATATCACATCACATCGCTCTTTGGTTCTCTGCATATCCTTAGATCATGATGATGATGATGAGAGTAGGTAGCTATGCACATTCACTTGTTTTTTGTTGAACTACTTAACTTTGGTTCTCTGCTGTTGTTGTTGCTGCAGGTTAATATTTAGATGTTTCTCACGTTCTGAGCTGTAAGTGTGTAGCAGGCAAAGAAGAGTCTTACATCTACGCAGCCAAAACAGCACCAGTAGTTTAACATAAAAAATCATACAAGACCTGACATCTAACGCCAGTATACACTAGTGCTAAAGTCACAGGAATAAAAAATATATCATATTTGCCTACAAGATGGTAGATCGTTGCTTTAATTTACAACTGTGTAAAAGATGGAGTTTAGGAATGGGCTCACTTCATTTCTTCATTGTGTCAAATTTTCTGGAAATGAGGGAGAGTATCACTAGACAGATATGACATATTACCCCATGAAACCACAAGATAGACGATGAGAATACTATCGCAAGCAAACACGGTAAACTGTAGGTGTAAATTTTCTTCTTTTTCTTCAAATGCATCCAGCAAGTCTATGATACCTTATGCCTTGGTGCCGTCTGGCATAGTATACTAACATATGAACTCATGAGACACGCGGAAATAATATTGTTTTTGTGCACTAACTTGAAATATAACATTATGAACAAATAGTTGATTGAATAGACGACTTAAAATGAACATTATTAAGGGCCACTATCAGTCAAGCCGCTTGACACTTTGCGTAAAAGCATTTATTTGGTTGTGCTCATATGGGTAGGTATGCATGCATGTATTTTTAACGCTTCACTTCCAATGATACACAACTTTCACTTATTCACTTCAGTCATCTACACCTATGTATTTCAATTACTTTTAAAATTGATTGTTGCTGTTAGTTTACGAACATTTTTGAATTACTGTATCAATACATGTCAAGTCATCTCAGATTTTATTATACCTATTTCGTTTGAATATGCTATTAATGTATGGGTCAACTTTTTTTGGGTTCGTCATGTATTTTTGACCAGTGGTCAGTGTGTCATCAGTCATCAGTCATGTTTACTAGCTTATAAGTATGTAATAGATATTTTCCATGATGTTATACAATTACTTGCATTTATAAAGTTTTTTGTACGCCAGAAATCTTTCATATGAATAAGAGTAGACAAGCATGAAACAAAACGGCTTATGAGTAAGGTTTTTTTGTGTAAGCACTATCTCATCGTCTGTAACAGTTTCAAAATTAGCAATATCTACATGTCTAGCCAACTTTATATTGATTTACACTTCAAGCTTTCAAGATCAATGTCAATTTATTGTACAGATCAGTACGATAACTAGTTAAAAAAAGACATTTCACATTACCAAGCAAGTATTCGCCCTTTTAGCGTACAAACAGTTGTTGCGCGGTAAGCCAAAAAGGTTAGGAAATCTAGAAGGCATACTACGGATCACTTATTTCATATGTCTCTTCTTAAATTGTGTCGAAATTCCTCCATTATTCAAAGATGCTTTTGCATAATTCGATAGTATATCAAACACTTTTTCTCAAGAAATCACAAAAGTAATGGAGAAAGCACAGATTGTGAACACATTATTTAAAGGAGTTTTTACTGCAAAAAAGAAAGGTTTTTATCTTGAATGAAAAATGCAACATAGAATTGAACATGAATACATATGTGACCAACTTTTTAATGTAATTGTTTATTCAAGTTTATTGTACATCCTCAATCTTCAAGGCCTGGTTTTACGTAATAAATATTTTCAAGCTGTAAAAGTTTAAACACAAAACGGTTTTTATAAAGCGTTTCCTCCAAACAAAGACCATACCAAACCACCCCAATATTATTGGAACCCTGCTTTTTCTGCCCGGTCGTCTAAAAAGTTCACACATAGAGAAACCTGCATAGGTTAATGTAACAGCTCGTCGTATTTTTCACTTGTGGTGAAGCGTAGCTTTTGCTACATGCATTGCTTAAGTTCTACTATGCTATGCTGCCGATGATGGCACACTCAATTTAGAAAGCAAAGCAGCAGCAACCAACAACCCAAGCTACCAAAGACGTTATAATATAAATTCAGAGGGTTGACTGCAACCACAGTTTCATTCGCTGGAAGACAGTCATGCTGCGAGGGAGACCGAGAAACAACTCTGCCAAGCTTGCTTTACTCATGCAACTTCAAATCTTGCGTAAATGTAAAGGTTATATCAAATCAAATCTTTTACTACTTGTATGAACATTTTGATCACATGTGTGAACGTGAAATCGTACAACAAAGTGAGTGTTGTTGTTACATGAACTTGTTTTTTTTTCAATCTTGAATTTTGTGTCCCAAACGCACGTGTATTTACAATAACACAAATTTACATTCAGGGTTTTTGTGTGTAAGCAATTTTTGGCATTGAACTTGTTTTTTTTTCAATCTTGAATTTTGTGTCCCAAACGCACGTGTATTTACAATAACACAAATTTACATTCAGGGTTTTTGTGTGTAAGCAATTTATGGCATTTAATGTCAATCAAATCGTTGACTATAATATTATGGACAGTTATTAAATACAAATGTCATTCAGACAGTATCAAACTATTTATGTCGTCTTTTGAAATTGACAAGTACTACAGGCATGTTTGGCATACTCAGAAGAAAGACGACAAAGCCCTTTACATGTCCGTCGTTCTTATCTTCTTCAGTAGTAGAATTCATTAACGTGTTTCTCGAATGACATTTAAACATAATATTCGTTCGATTTTGTTCAAAATTGGAGCAGCAGCACATTATTATTATCACAGACTACTTGAACAAATAAAAAGCTACTATAAACTCGTGCCGAACTTTATATGCGAATAAATTATGCATAATTTATTCACATTGCAGGAAAACACACTACATCGCGTACATAATATGTGAATATGTGTGCATATTTCGAATACTATAATTGTAAACTATCCGTTTGTTTAGGTAACACTGGGGTTTTTGATGACAAGCTTCACTAAACAAAAACCACAAGTGAAAGTTAGTGAAACGCAATGTGTAATATTTGCTGACTTATTAATAGCACGACTTGATATCCGCTTCATTATCATTAAATTATACATAGGTGTATGTTATTATAATTTATATGGTGAGTTGCTTCGCTGTATTGGTTTAGAAAGTTGGAGTGACATAATGTTGCTGATTTGCTATGTTTTGTAATCATACACTTCAATTAATTAAATAACGGGAAAATTTTAAGAGAAAAACAAAATAAACACGTTGCAAGTTTCAGTGTAATTATAATCTTGATCATAGCTGTATATAAAGCAGTTGTTCAAAGCTGTTTTACTATGTGCACACTAAACTCTTGGGTACTTACACATGTACATATTTTAGTAACCGGTCAACATGTGGAATATTTGGTTATGAATTTTTTATAAGAAAGCGTAAAAACTCTAGTCACAAGCTTACATAAATTTCAGTGCAAAGCAGATGATAATCGTTTAACAACCTCTTTGGAGAATGAAATATCATTTACGGTTCTGTAGTTAATAATATCTCTCTACAGCAATCAAGGCAAAACTTGAGCTCATTTCTTACCTACATTCAACATGTGAACACGCACAATAAATTCTTTTTAGTCATCTGTATTGATAGAGAACAGTTATATTTGCACATTAAACAAATGGAATACTATGCGACCATTAACATGCCCCTCTCCTCTCTCACTCTCGTTATCCCACTGTGAGTGTTTTAAGAAAATTGGAGACAGTTCACTAGAGTGAAACAGCAGTTGAACGTTCAAAAGGAGGCTAGCTCGTTGTAGCCCATGCATGGTGAAAGCATCGGGCTCCATCATCAAGGGTGCTTTTCAAGAGATGAAAACTGTCGCCGTAACTGCTTTCGTGCAAAAATATTCAGTACGTTGTCACTTGAATATTTTATAAGAAGAAAAGGTTCTCTGCAAATATCTCTCTACTACACAATAGCAGCAGCAGCAGCAACATGCCTATGGTCGAATAGAATGGGAAGATTGTAATGTCCTTCTCTTTGACTTGATGGCGGTGATGGCGACAATGGTTTGATCCTAATTCGGTTTTCTTGCAAGATTCATGTGAGAAATTGAGCGAATAAGGGAAAGAAAATGTGAAAAGAACATGCACAAAAGATAACTTAAGTAGAACCACGTGCAAAATTATACGGAGTAATATAGAAAGGAGGAAGGTACTCTGCAAAATACTATTATTATTATCATCATCATCATCAGTCTCAAGCAATTTATTTTATACCAGAGGAATCCCACCAGCTATGATTTTCTACGATTACTGCTCCCTTCAAGTAGTACTTAAATACAGTATATTCATGGATTTGATAGAGGAAGCGGAAACTGGGTAAAGTAAATGAAGTCAGTGTGCATTTATTATCGAACGTGTGTTCTTCTCCTGCCTTTCTGCCTGACTGCTATACTCCAGTTGTCTGAAAATGACAGGGACAGCTGAATATGTGAAGTTTGGGTTGTACGTGCGTTAAAGCTATGTCACAAAAAAAAAGAATTTGACTGACTTGATCTTGATGACAGGCTAGCCCTCTTTGCAGCTACTACTACTGCTACAATAACTGGAGTAGTTGAACACAACCGTTATCGCTGGCCACATGCATCACTTTATTATGCAAGTTGAGAAACTGAGAAAATGAACTTGTTTTTTTTTCTCTTGCTAGAATAACGACATTTTGCAATCATTTCTATTCTTACTGCGAGTGTGTAAATCATCGCTTACTCAACAGCGCCACCGCCCTACAGAAAGGAATAATGGAGTGGCAGTAGTAGCGTGGCTCTTAAGTAATAATAATATTATAACTAAAAGCCGTTGTCATCAACTTGAATTGTACACGGCCACGCAGCCTACTATCTTGCTCTTCTTGTTGAAAGTAAAGAGGGCAACTCATCTATTTTTCAAAAGTGGAATATCCCCATAATCTCTGCCAAGAGATTTCCTCCGACAAAAGGCTAAGAAAAGAAGGAGTGACTGGTGAGGAGAATAAAAGTAATAGAAGAAAAGAGTAGCAGTACATTGTAGTAGCACATACATTTAAACATTTGCACGAAAAATAAACGTGTCATCCGCATAGCAAATGCGTAAACCTATGAGTGTACATGAAATAAATGTACTTTTACTTCATGTAGTTTTGTATGTATAAAAAATATAAAAAAACAAGTTTAAAATGAAGTTTGCTGTCTCTTCTGTTCTTTGCTTGGTCAGATGAAAAAGTGAGACCAAAGGGCTTAAGTTGGAAGCTTTCTTTCTCTCAAGAAACCGGTGGTGACGAAAGTAATATCTCGGTCTAGAAGATAGACACCAGCAAGAATCTTCGGTGGAAAAGAGGCATTGTTTATCTTGCGTAAAATGAGCAGCAAGTGCTTTCATATTTATTGTGGAAGAAAAATATTTTCTTTGCGACAGCTACTCATGCAACGACTGTTCCTTTTGCTGTCATGAACGTGCTATTATACAACAAACAACACAACAGAAGCAGCAGTACACACTGCACAGTAGCAGCAGCAGCAGTTTAACTTTCTCGGGATAACTGCCGTTATCTTCTTCCAGTTTGATCAGCATCTTTCTCATCATCATATTCATCGTCTTATCAGCACAGCTTTAAAACTCAAGACGGAAATATGAGAAGAAAAACAATGGTTCATGCTGGGCCACACTGGTTCATCCTTGTATTCTGTAAGTTTTATTCATTTTCCTTTAACAAAAATATGGAGTTTTATACGAGATGGGTCTACATTTCATTACATTACGCTTTTTGAGAATGAGAATTTAGACCTAAGCAGCTTGTTTCTTGTCACATGATTTTTTGTAGACAACTAGAGACATTTAAAAAAAATGAAATGAAAGCTTTGTTACGTCACCATAATGTACTTTATTTATAATAAAGCCACCAAAAACTGGAAACTAGAAAAAAAGGGATAATTTTCGTTTTTCATGGGTACACTCAAGCCTACTTTTCCAACATGGTATCATGCTCAAATTTTATTTCGAAGCCAAAATTTCCCATTCTATAATATGACCATTATGTCAGATGAATGACGCAATTTAACCACAGAATGCATATAGTGTAACGCGTAACCAAGTATTATAAAAGTGTAATGATGATTGAACAAACTTTCCTTTGTTCAAAGGAAATACTTTAGTTGCATTCAGTACACACCTAGTCGTATGTGTACGTTTGTATTTGCAAAATACTATTTTACGGTTTGCACTTTAGGACACAAAAGCAAATAATCTTGCTAAAACCTTCAGGGCTTGTGTAGTGGTGGCAGTGAAGAAAAAGAGGATACCATTGCATTGGTGTTGAAGTAAGGAAGGACATTGTTCATTGTACTATTATCCAATATGGGTTGTCATCAGATAGCAGGAGCACACATGCTGCTGTAATAATGAAATGGATTTGAAGAACCAGCAGGTTGTAAACTGCAAACAAACAACCTAAACCACTTTCTACACAGAAGAGCTTTTCTGTGAAAAACCTCTGTTATTGTTGTGAGTTTCTATTGTGGCTACTACCTAGTAGTAGTTCCCTCTCCGAGTGAAAAACTTTTCCTAAAGTTTAAGCTTACATTATATGTATCTATGTATTTTTTGTGTACGCGTAGCAAAAAAACACTTATGTTTTAGCTCATAGGAATTTTGCCATATATAGTAAGTAAACACGCATTCTTGATGCTCCCAACCTGGGAAAATGGAGGTGAGCACGTGGTACATATGCATAATATAGACAAAAAAGTAATCTTGAACATTTTACGCCACATTTTTAGACTGGTAGTAGTCACTTTCAGATTACAATTTTCTGTGTGTAACGAGGTGATTTCTTTCCTCTACATTTGCATTTTATCTCTGAAATTGCATTGATAATATAAGCCATATGTACATTTCTCAGTCCTGCTGATTTATTTCAGCCCAACTGTTTTTGTACATTACTAGGTAATCACAACAAACTACTTGCATATGCTTATGTTTTGTGAGTTTACTAGAACAAGAACAATGTTAAGATTTTTTTTTCTGCTCGGGGACTTAGGCTTACTTGTCTTGCCCTGCTTGCTGCTGACTTACTTTTTTTTCCTTTTTGTTATTATTATTATTTGGCTCCTATCTTCTTCCTCTTCTGCAACTGTCAGTTGTGGTTAAAGCCAGTTGTTTTGTACTTTCACAAATTTTCTTTGAAAATTACCCAGCCTCCCGCTTGTAGCAAAACTATCTGCTGCTGTTTGTTGCTGTTGCTGCACACATAATTCAGCCTTTTGTTTGTAAATTGCATTGCTCCCAAGATTACAATGATATTACTAGCCACAAGGAAAATTTTCATTTAAGGCACAACCCACACAGAGACAAGAAACATAGTTCACTGGTAGCAGACATGAACTCTGATTGTGGCAGGAAAGAATGTTCGAGATTATCAAAGCTGCTATTTTTCTGAACATATTTGCAAAAAATGAGCACACAAATAAACTTCCGTTCCGTTTGGTGGTGGTATACTTATGTATATAGTACCTGTGGCAGCTTACAAAAGTATATCATAGTGTATGTTTCTTCAGGGACAGCATAAATATTGTAGCACAGAAAATCACCTCTATCTTGAATATACATTTTGCTTAAAAACACAACCACCTCTCACAACTCATCTACTCCCTCCCTTTGGTTTTCAGATAATCACTCATTTCGCTCCTTATGATGAGATTGAGTCGAGATTTCTTTTATTTTCGAAGGATGTATGCCTACCATAAATACATGTATGATAACAAATACTGTATGTGTATACATACATGGCCCGAGGAACATTAAGAAAAAAAAACAAATGATTTTTAAGAGGAATAATATGCTGGCTTGGTTGATATTGCAAAAAAGTTTATCTACGCTTCTCGTCTTCATCTTTCGTATTCATGTACAAGTTTTTCCTACTTTTCCTTCCAGCGTGTGTATGCCCCATGAGAGTCATAATTTACTCGACAAGAGGCTAAATTCATTGCAGCAAGGAAGAAAGGGAAGGAAAAGCTGGATTTTTCCACAGATACTTCCAAGACTTTTGTATGTGATGGTAGTAGTAGTAGTCAGTGAAGGTTCTTGGATAAATACTGTTACTAATACATACTACTACAACCACAACATAGTATTATTACATTTTAGACCCAGTGGTCCTTCCTCTTCAGTATTTTGTTTCATTCAGCAGACACAGATAAAGCTGATGAACAAAATAAAGCTCAGTAGACTAACAAGAAGTAAGTTAGTAGGAAGGCAGGCAGGCATGCCTAAGTATGGATGGACTTATTACATATATCATGCAGGGAGCCAAACACTACTTGGTATTTCGAAAGACCATGCATGCCTTTTACTCTATCCATCAGAATACATATTTCACTCTCACTTTTCCATGCTATGATACCAGCCAGTGGGGACACTCTAGTATTATTTCTTATAAATATCGTTGAGTTTCTAAGTGATGTGAGCGATGACGTATACTAAATTAATACCACGCGCGTTGTCTAACAAAGAAAATTATCATGGCATGGGGGTACTCTACCCGCCGCCAGCTCATTTACTTCCTGAGTGAGC
>JAHZMZ010002698.1:0-13413 GCA_027743805.1 Lepidocyrtoides sp. E14 | reverse complement strand
ACATATCGATGGATAGTTTTAAAAAAATGCTATCGTCACACATAGGTTAATCAAATAAATGCTATCGTCAAAACTAGGTTAATCAAATAAACGCTAACTCCATTTTCCGTCACATGGAAAATAATGCTATCTCCATTATAGGGGATAGCATTATCTCCATTTGCCCCTATAATGGAGATAGCATTATTTTCTATGTGACGGAAAATGGAGTTAGCGTTTATTTGATTAACCTAGTTTTGACGATAGCATTTATTTGATTAACCTATGTGTGACGATAGCATTTTTTTAAAACTATCCATCGATATGTAGCAGCTAGAGTTTCTTTACTCGCC
The DNA here is from genome assembly GCA_027743805.1 of Lepidocyrtoides sp. E14. Classification (NCBI taxonomy): domain Eukaryota; kingdom Metazoa; phylum Arthropoda; class Collembola; order Entomobryomorpha; family Entomobryidae; genus Lepidocyrtoides; species Lepidocyrtoides sp. E14. The sequence continues at coordinate 13,081 of JAHZMZ010002698.1, read as the reverse complement.
ACGACTGATACATTTTCCCACGAAACGGTCTCAGACTTTAGACAGACATTGCTTGCATAGTTATCATTATTGTTTCTAGCTTGGCTAAGTACATAATGTGTATCATATTACCGAGAGGACGAGACATGACCCATGCTTGAAAAGGCTAAGCATGTACCATAAAGAATGATCTTCATCGTGATTTGATAATCATAATTTTATGGCTATGTGTACTATCACACATTTTTACTGCGCCGCTATAAGGCTTTTCGTGCGTTTTTTCTCACTAAAGATTTAAATCAATAAGGACGACTCTTCTGAAGTAATGATGCAGTTTGTTACAAAACGAAACAAATCATATATTTTATGCAAATAAAAGCTTGCGCTGTAAAGAAGAAAAAAAATTATAAAGACTTTGGACGTGAACCTGCTACGAGCTTCTCACTTTTTTACGAAAAAATATATGTATTTTTGGCCGATGTATAGGCGGTGTCAATTGGTTGGTACAATAAGCTATGCAAAGTTCATATTACACTACAGCTAGGCAGTGGAAAGAAGCGTTCAGTGGTGTTTTGCCACCATCTACTGACAACGAACTAATCATAATGCAAAATTTGACAAAGGGAAAAGCATAAACAATAAACATCTCTGCAAGAATTTGTCAGTCAGCAAACTCTTTCCCTGCAAGGATTTATATGAAACATTAAAACAACAACAAAACGACGGTATGCATTATGACAGCAGGTTGTAGGCAGCATTTCAAAAAGATGAGCACACACGAGTCATTTGGTAGTCACAACTTTACATAAATAATATTATGTGACATAATAATAGTGTGATATGTGCTCTGATGACAACGTTGATGTTCTGTATTCGTGGTGGCTTTTAAACTTTATAACAAAAAAGATATAAATATTGTTACTGTCACATCTAGTCACTCGTCATATCATGAAAATGCCTTAACACCACATTGTCACACATCTTCACGAAAAATTAAAATTGCCGGTTGGAAGGCGTAAAAACTAGATACAGTGTTAAATGTGCATCCAAGAAGGAGATATGTCAGCGCAAGTACGTTGTTGGGAGCAAGAGAAGATGCGGCGACAGAGTTCACATTAGCCGATAGCTTGCTGGCCCATATAAAGTTTACCAAATTTAGTCTTTTTTTGCTCGTGAAACCTGAAAATTTTTCATAAACCAAGTCAAGCATTCCATAACACCCGTAGTTTTTCTTTACCAACGGGTGTCATCAAGTGTTTTACTTTCCTACATCTCTTCTAGCTCCTAACGTACTTGCATTAACATGTCTGGAGTATGATATTTTTTGCAAAAAAAAACTACTAGGTCTAGTCTAGATAATGTACACATATATGCAAGGTGATAATATATGTAAGAAAGAAGCAAAGATTTGAAAAAGAAACCTGCCCCTCGTGAGCAGGTGAGTATCCATAAAACAGGAAACATTTCTTGGGTAGCGTGCCAGGTGGTTAAAAGTTTTTTACGGCAGATAAAATTGATTTATGCCTCGTTTTGTTTCATATGTGATTAAATGTGTAATAAAAATTGAGCTGTGTGTACATACCTATGTACGTCAACCTATGCTATGCCTACATACAAACGGAGGGTCAGCAGCTCAGTGCGCTGCGCTGTCTTGATTTAATGTTTGAAATGTGGAAATTATTGAAACGTTTGAGTTTTGCTGTTTATATTTCTATCACATTCTGGAGTTAGTTAAATGCATCAAGGATAGACAATACTTCACATCATGTAACAATCGCTTTTGTTAAAAATTAAATTTAATGCATGTACGTATTTTTTTCCCAAAAAAGTCTAGCTCTGATTATACTTTTAATTTGAAAGATTGTAAACTATAAATTGCAAGCTTATTTCTTCTGAGAAAAACCAATGAGTTTTGCAATGGTCAAAGTACTCGTAATTGTGAAGAAAAAGCTATACCGCACGTTTTGTTATAGGACGAATTTTTAGTAGAATAGAGACTGACCGGTTGCAACTGCATCAACCTATCTAATCAATATCAATCAGCATTTGAGAGGGTGAGAATGGCTGCTGATGGGAGCATTGTTAGACAAAAATTTCAAACTTGAAGACGTGGTAAAATTAGTGTAAAAAGTACATTTTTCAGCAAATAAAATGAAAGTCTCGTTCATGTATTCAAGTAGAATGGGCGTTCTTTTTTTCTTCTTTTTACGCGATATTTTTACCTACACTACTCCGTTGATTCGACATTTTACCTAACTACTACTGTTGTAACACCTCAACTAAACTTTAAAACTGTACATGGCATATATTGGCGTTGCATTACTGTGTTGATCGTGCACTGACTTGCTTGATTTGAGTGAGTTTGTCCTGTCCGTTAAGAACATAAAGAAATAATGTACAGTTCAAAAAGGTTTGTGTAATGGAAGTGATTGTTGATTAACCATTAACTTACGTAGCCGAAGGATTAGTTTGGTGCAATCTTCTCTCAAGTGAACATAAAATACTCCTGAGGAATGAAACTGGTGAAATGAAATGGTGGTTTTATGGAAATACCCTGCATAAAATTCACATTCTTGCTGCTGATTAAGTTAACCAATTTAAAAAAACTATTTTTGATTTTTCATTACAAACTACATGTCAAGTCAAACAGAGTAGTCGTACTTTTCCTTCATGCAAATCTACTTTGCATTATTGGTAAAAATGTGAAGGGCAGGGTAGTATTTACTGTATTCTGCAGGTACAAAGTAGCATAATAAAAATAAACATTGCTGCCGAGTGTCAAGTTTTAGGATTATACGATTTTTTCTACGTATAATTTTGCACCCTAAAAGTATCATTTTCTTTACAGTGTTTGTAGAGTTTGGCTATAAGGTTAAAACGTGATGCATTTCAATAAAGTTAAAATGAAAAATGTTTTATTATTTTTTGCAAGTGTGCACTGCACATTTAGTCAGCAGTGCATAGCAATCTTACTGTCAAAATGATCAGCATTTTTTTTACTTGTTCGGCTTACCAGCACCTTGAGGTCAAAGCTCAGCTAGTACATTAATTAAAAATTCATAACAGAACTGAGCTTTGTAATTAGTCCTGACATTGCATTGTTAAGTACAAGTATCGGATCCCCTGTCTGTCTGTGTAGGAATCTTATTGCATTCCTATATAATTTTATTCCATTAACATGCACAATATTGAATACCTTCACAGACAGGCTATTGACCACAATAATGCAGCATTTTATGCATTACCTTACTTTTATGACTCATCATTTTTATCATTCTCTGACAGATCTTTGACTCTTCATAGAAGTACTTTAGCCACGAAATTGAGGCAAAAACTTATTGTGTGGTATGGTAGATCACAGCAGCGTAGTAAATACTCTCTACGTGCCCATATTATGCATGTAGGATGAAGTTGAATGCTTTTTCAAGCCAAATGTTGTTGTAGGAAGAAACTGCACTAAACTGTATGATAAAAAAGCAGCTTAAAAATCGGCCTATTCAATATCAGTAATGAGATGAATTAGTTGCCTGCAGGCGAACACTGTCTGCAGCGGTGCGTGATGTGTGATGTATGTGTCAAGTACCGTCTAGAGACAAAATTGAAATTATTCATAGACTAAAAATGTATGATGCATTGATTCAGTCATTCAGTGCTGGGATAAAAGTTTTTTGAATACTGTTTTTTTAGCAAAGGAACGTTTTTTTTTTTTTTAAAAAAAAAAGAAAGATATATTGGTAGTAGGTATAGTTTGTACTGATGCCATACTCAATGTCTAACTAAACATTTTGCGTTTTATATGTTTAGACAGGCTTTTACTTATATACATGAATTTGTGATAAAGTGAAGTAGTGAATAAAATCTAGTGAAAGTAGGTGCTACAATTATTATTTTTCAATCCGAATTGCATAAGCACCTGACTGAAAGATCCTTTGCCATCAGTATCAATGATTATCTATCAGTTTGTAATTTTTCCATACATTAAAAGTCACTTACTCTACTCTATCGTTTGGAGAGTACTGCAGTTACAATATTTAGTCAGACTATTTTTCATTCACTATTTATTCCTCGTTGCTGCTTCAATTTTTTTTTGCTCTTTCAATATGTATTAGTTTTATAGTTAAACTGCATAGCTCGTTTTGTAGTCCTCTTCATATGAACATCCGGGTTCGATGTTTTACTTCCATTTTCATCATGTTTTCTCTGCAGCCGACAAATTTACATTTATTTCATAATACAACTTTGTATAATAATATTTTTTTTAAACTATGCGTAGTATATATGTACATGTCTATAACAATAGCAATCTGTTATTTGTATATAGAGACAAGGACAACAAGACAAGATTTTGTGAATAGAGAAACGATGATACGCACCAGTTGACAGCTTTTATGTTTTCGACAGGTAGCTAATAATAATATGTATATTATATGTACGTTCTATGTTGTGCTGTTCGGCATTATGACGTAAGGTTTGGTTTGCTGTTGAGAAAAGATCCGACATCTGGAAAATGATACTGTTTGATATTCATAGTGTAGCATCCAGAATGTTTTCTGAATCTGATTTTCGTGACTGTATAATATACCTACGACGACCCACACACTTACAATTTTTGGATCATTAGGCTTACGGCTTCTTGTCCTCCAAAATATCGTTTTTGAGGTAGTGTGGTGAAACAAAAGTGTTTCATTCAACTCGTAAAACACAATGGCTTGGAAAACACTTTGACAATTCACAGTCCATTAACTGCATGAATTTCTCACTGAAGACAAACATTATAATTTTTGTCATAACAGTCGACATTTGAAAAATCGTTTTCGGAAAATCTCAGTATTCCTTGGGTAAGAAAAGGCTCAATGAGTGTAACAGTAACATTGAACTAGTAAAAAAATACATCCATATTATACATGGTTAAAAAGAATGCTGAATATTATGCATAATCGATCTTGTTAACGTTTTCTATTAAACCATTGTTCTTGTAGTGACTATCATATTTTAACTAGAGAATGATTTTTTTTGTATGAATTATCATTTAAAATTATGGGACTATTACTTGATAAAATATATGTATTTTGCCAATTTGATTACATATTCTGTGAAGCTAAATACTATCAGATGTAATACACACTGATACACAGATCCCGACAATACGAGCGGTCAAAGATAAACGAGTCGTAAATATTTATGCCTGTTTTCTCCATCATAATTAAATTATATGTACATAGTCGTAGAAAGCATTTAGGAATAATGTAATGAAGGTCATAAATTGAAACTTTGTCAGATGGAATGCAATTTTTATCTGCAATTGCCAAAGATATACATACATGCTTATATAAAGAAATGGAGGGGTCGACTCAAGCAGGATGAGCCAATTTAGCCGTACCCACGAATGGGTTATTGATTCTCGTGTACTCTTTTTTATTTCATTGCATTGTTTTTTGCCGCAATGCAATTCTCCTCTACCTACGCGCTCAATATTCAGAGTTTAACAATAAACGAAACAAACTCCAGGCCAGCTTTATTAGGCATGTATTCTCAGTTTTACAATCGATCATTTGAACATAAAACTTATTTATTATCTTTTTCCCTATTCGTTCTGGCCCACCTCATCTTACCACACAAAAAGTATGTTTATCTCAAAAAAATAAAACAAGTCTGTCTGAGAGATTTTCCTTCAATCATCATCGCAGTCAATTCGACAAACCAAACTTTTCTTATTGATATTGTTTCTTCCTCTTATTTTTTTACCGTAGAATGATGATAATGATGAGTGTGTGATGATGTGGTATGGTGATGGTGGCACAAAGACTGGTGGAAAGCTGGTTTTTATTCATAAATTGATCATCACGTTAGTGGTTTTCATGGGTCTTTTATGCTGATATGCTACTACTTACAAGAAAAAAAAATATTGCCTTAATGCACAAGTCCTGGGTAGAGTGGTCACACATATTTTTCGCCGATTTTTAGAATTGCTAGAATGATACTCAAGTATTCCAAACTATAATAATAATTAATGTGCTACTACTGCATTACCACCAAGTTACTGGCTAAAATGCTTCTCAAAATTGTTCGAGTTCAGAATAGATCAGAGATGTTAGGGCAAATTTGTGAAAACTACCAACCACGAGAAATCCCCAGCAATGAATTTAAAAAGTATATTGCTATTATTATAGCTTTCGATAATTCTCATTCATTTCTCAGTGTCAAATATTTGCTACAAGTCCGATGAATTATTGTTTTTCCTATATCATTCATAAAAAAATAAATAAAATGCGCCAGCATGTGGGCATTTACTTTAACTTCATATTATATACTTGGTTGGTGTTCCTTTAATGCATGCATAGTGCATTCTTTTGACTTCACTTGGCCCATCCATTTTCAAAAAAATATATATTTTTTACCCTTGGATGCCCATTAACACAACCTTCTGCTGTTAATTGCTCTATTTCCATATTTTCCGCATTATTTATATTTTTTCCGTCTACGACGCCTGCATACATTTAAAAAAAAGTATGGATGGACGCGTAGAAATGGGAATTACTGTTACTAATGTTAATTAAGTGGTTGCTGATTTTTTCTTGGTGAGCAATGACCGCTGGTCGCTACTGCTGTGCACCGCACCGTAAAAACGACTACTCAATTCATATTGATGCAACATATTTTGCACATTTTACAATCAGTAAATTAATTATGTTTTTCCATTCGTGTAGCTCAATCTGAACAAAAAGAAATAGCAGCAGCAGCAGCAACAACAAGGTCAGCGCCTTATAACGTAAGGCATAGTCTTGTTCAAGAAATTACAGTCGTGATGAAATTTGACATGTGAAGATCATTGAATTGCTTTGATTTGACGCTTGATTAACGCAAATATCTACACACTGATGCACCGAAAGTCAAAACTTTCTTCTACGTAGACTGTGACTTTGTCTTCGTGAGAAGCAAAAACAAAATATAGGTAGATAGTAAGATAGATCAGAGGGGAGAGAGAAGAATGACAAAAGTTATTATGACTTTTGGTATGTGAGTCGACTAGTAATAATATGGAACCGACTAGCTACTCCGGATCTGAGTCTGTCTGTGATAAAGAAGATGAACGAACAAACTTACCTATTATTACATAATATGCACTCACTCTCGCAGAGAGAGAGAGAGAGAGAGAGAGAGAGATGAAGATGATCAACTTTAATTTAAGATTCACATCTCATCGTCCCCCTTCTGGTTTCAATGCCTTTATCATGTAATGAATTAATATTATGCATTACAATCAAAATCCATTGTCATTTTGTTCCACATAATATGCAGAATATTCTGTTTGATACAGTTCGATGCATATCTTCTTTGCTTCTCTGTAATAAATTAGGCAATGAAGAACGAGTGGGCAGTTGCAAAGATTCGTCAAAAAAATATGCTGGCATCTGTCAGCATAAAAATTACACTTATTCCCTACAACTACAACGGCTATAGTTTCTACTCTTTGCCTCAACAATTCAAAAAAAGGCTTGCAAGCTTTCGCGGTTATAATACATTTGTGTAAGTAGATTGCTTACGCAAATTATTTCTCTGATTCATTTATATTTTAAGAGAATACCAAAAAAAGATCAAAGATACATGGCATGCCACCATTGCCACTTTGTTTTTTTTTTGTTTTTTTTCCTCCTTTCTGTCCTACTCGATCATCGTAACTGTCCATTTTTTGTCACTTTAGCTAACATGTCGCAAATACTAATGCCGGCTCCCATTTTTCCAACCCTGACACGATAAGTTTTCAAATTACCACAGTTAGGCTTATTAAATCAACAAATTTTCGATTTGTTTTCTCCAAGTGTTATGATATATACACTGTAACATCGCCAGAAGCAAAGGGACTTTTAAAAAGATTTTCCCGTTCCTTATCAGATATTTATTAACAATCATTACAACAGCAACATTGTTGTTTGCTGCTGTATCTTGACAAATGCATGTTTTTTAAACTGTTCCGTTCACGCAACTCTTTATAATTTTTCTTACGTTTCATAAGTTTTGACTGATGATGATCTCCCATTGCTACTGGTGGCGTGCAATTGAAATTTATTTGACATCATTTGCATCAATAGAACATATATTAAACAGTAGTAGTGGAAGAGCGCTCTGGTATTTAAGCCATGTTTTTTTTTTTTTTTTTTTTGTTTTGTCAGCCGAACAGCCTATTATTATTGCTGTTAGTGTTACTTATTCAGGATAGGTATATAGGCATGTAACAACTGCTTTGCATTGCTCAACGATTATAACTTGTAAGGAAGTATCAGCTACTTACAAGTTGTAAGTTACAACTGGATATTAATGGTCGTTTGCACTGCCAACTGCAGTGTGTATATAATCGCAATTATAAAAAAATTATGGTGGTAGTAAATATACCATGAACTTAAAATGTACTAAAATCTTGTTATGAGATAGATTAGTTTAGTGACAAGAGCAAAAACAACTCTTCTCTTTGAATCCTCTGATCGCCCATAATGATATACGTGCCACCCGAAATCATTTTCAAAACAAGGAAAGCAACATTTCAACTGCATTTTGTATTTAGCAGGTTATCTACTGGTGGAGGATTTTTGTAAGCATTTGCAAATATATTATGGTAGAGATTAACACAGAAAGTTAGTTATTTTTGCTATGCCACAACAGTTGCTGCTAAAATTAGCTTGAATGACAAAGTTCTATAAGTTAATAATGGCGAAAACAAGAACATTTAAGCCTGCCTGCCCTCATTGCAATTGTTAGCGTGGTGGTTGGCTAGACTTTTCTTCTAGCGAGTATCCACTAATCTGTCTACTTGCGTAGAATAAACAATGTCTGTCTACTTGCATACCTGTAAGTAGTATTTACAATCATAAGATGTAGTAAAAAAAATACTGGCACTGACAAACTAAAGGAAATATATTGTCCCGTCTGCTTTCTTTTGTATTGATTATAAAAAGAACCAATAGGGCCAATTGGTTTCACGTACCCTGCTGATATTTTAAATTACTTTACTCAACAGTTGAGTCTTGAGGAGATACGAAACTAGTGTCTGAAAAATTGCTACACGCTCTATCTTTCATGATAAAATAAAATGTTATTCCAGTATACTATAATAGTTTTGTTAGAGCCAGTGCTGACGATGTCCATTTTTAGATGTAAAATTTATTATAGCAAGACAGATTGAATTTTGTTACTGAATTTGAATTAGCATTAACACGCAAAATGCATTATTTGGAGAAGAGAGGAGTGCAAAATTGATGAGTTGTAGTTAGTGTTCAATAGCGATGAACCGAGCCCCTTTCGTGCAGTATGAAGTAACACGAAATAAGATAAGATGAATAATATTACCCTATTTCGTGGAAGACTATATAACTGCTTGCATAGGAGTCACATGTACAATTGCAAAGATATTTTTGCCGAGTAAAGATGTTATTGAAGAATGCTGACGAGTGAATCATTGTTATCTTATCTGGTTATCTGGCAGTGACTGAATTTGAAGGTTATGGATAATATGTGTAGCAAAGTTGAAATGAAAGTGTATCTGGAATTTCCAAATTGGAAACATAATTAGCACAATATTTCAAATATCGTTCATTAAATCACATTATTTTTTTAAGTGTTTGAATTTGGATCATTAAATTAAAATTAACGATAGAGTAGCATTTACATAAGTGCTAGCGTATCTAGATGATTTAAGAAAGAAAACTTGAAATTTGCTCACATCGAATGGGGAAAATAACCTCAAACGAAGATAGGCTTATTTTTAAATGCAATACAACGGCTACCACTTGTTATCTTCTCTGTGTTGGGGCAAGCCGTGGGTAGAAAAGTGTTAGTGTGTTTTTAATAAAACGGAGAGCACAAAGTACGAACTTAATAAAAATCGGAGAAACATGACAGTTTACTGCCATCTGCAGATGTCATCACCATTTTCATTTTATGGGATAAACACAAAATGCGCAAGAGATGAAAATGTTAAAAATATGAATAAAGAATGTTGAGAATCCTGTATATTCTTTAATGAGGCAACGAATAAAATAAAATAATAATATCATAAAATACCTACAGTAGTGGTATGACTGCATACAAAATTAATATGTGTATATTAATGGCAGAGAGTTGCACTCGCTCGTTTTTGCATGCTACTTTTTGATGATCTTTCCCTTGGGTCTGCAGCCGTAAACAGCTTAATAAATTCATTCATAATTGCTATCGGGAAAGCAAGAGAAAAAAAGCAAGATTTTAGAATAGAGAAGCTATGCATGTATGTATATATGTTGTGATAACTACTTTCTTGAAAGATTAGGGATGGAGATGGGATGGGATGCAACTGTGACATTTATAATACGTAAACAACAAGAGATCAGACATGATTATCGCCTGTGACGCTGATCCGTTGGTGTTTGTTATTATCTTTCATCTTGATCTCTCACAACTATTAACGCGACGATACTTACTACTAGACTACTGCATCGTACATGCTGTATAAAATGTTTATTTCACATTTATAGTGCTACCACTTTACCAGTACCATCACAATAATCACAAATGAGTCTTAAGGAAACTGGTAACATGAAAAGAATGACATAATATATATTTTTCAACTTGAAAATCACAACCGCCACCACCACCAGCAGGGTAGTGGTGACAGTAGTCTGCGATGATGATACATTACGTAAACTTACTTTCACTTATCATGTCTTACACTGTTATTATTATGAATGTGGGTTGAATGATTTATGCAAGAAATGAAGCTTCACATGCGGAGTATTATGATGATGATGATGATGGTAGCATTTTTTACGGTTGGTCTAGGTTAGGTAAATAATTTCATTGACGAAAACTGCTACAGTTTTTTATAGCTTGACCCATCCACGCTGCAATATTTTCGCGAATGAACCCTGAATGAACCAAACAAACTAAAAAAAATGAATGACAGCAATAATGTGGAACTTACCGAACTTATCTTCTGACAAAGATATACATATAGGTATCTTGATCTCCTTAATATAGACAGACAGTCAGAACTCATGCTGCTAATCCAGTTTTTAAAGTTAAAAATTATTCAACTTAAAATTTGGGATGGGTCCATCAAACACAAAAATTTATACCAAGCTACTAAAGTTTAAAGAGGTAAACTGCTTTACAGGCTGGGTAAACAGGTACATGCATGCATAAATGAATACAGTTTTCAAATGTGACTGGTGGGTGCAATTATAAGGAAGTTAATTGCATGACTGTATAAAAATATATAAAATTGTTCTTTGTTCAAAATCGAACATGTCCTTCTGGACATTATCTTCTGAAAAGCCACATCTGAATATTACGTTGATGTTATTCTCAAACTTTCCATGTAGAAACAAGTATGTCAAAATCAATAACATTACCGGTTAAAAATCGCCGGTATTTTAATTGGAAACCACCACAATACAATCGAGCGCACGGTTATGTGCAAGTGTAAGTAAACTACAAACAAACAAGCTGTATACACGTGGTTCGCTTCACAAATAACGTAACACTTGACATTTATATTTACAGAGGTATTAACCTTATTTGTAGAGGCACATATTTGTAGGTCCGTTAAGACAAAATTACATACAAATGTTTAACACATCATGCAAATCATGAAATTTAGTGGTGTCACAATCCATGTTTCCAAAACGTACTAAATCATGGAAAATGGCAACAAGTAAGCTACATTTTAGTATAGAGAATCCCAGTCATTTTATATAACCAAAGTTGATACTTATCGTATGCCATCATCATCAATGTACCACCGAGTTTTCCCTCCTACTTTTCGACAGATCCTTAACCTATCATTGCAAAATCAAGTTTATTTAGTTGTAGAGTGTCTGCAAGTTAAAATGGTCTTACATAAGTATTTAGCAATGTTTTTAATTATTCCTTTTTTGCGATTTTGCAAAGCCGGCGTCGTAAAGCATGTCCCACTCTCATTTGTGTCTTTTTTTATCGTCTATTTATGATTTCACAAAACTTTTCTGAGGACAACATGCACATTTTTTTCCTCCTTCAGTACCTTTGTTGTTAGCAGATAGAAAAGGAAGAAAAACAGTGAAAAGAAGCTACANCAGTACCTTTGTTGTTAGTAGATAGAAAAGGAAGAAAAACAGTGAAAAGAAGCTACATTATCATCGCAGGTACGTACCTATACATATATGTACAAGTTATAATGGTCGCTCGCCACTAAACCACCATTAAACAACAAGAAACAAACAAAAGCACCACTTGAAGCTTGCTAATAATGGTTGGTTTTACACGTTAACATGAAATACAATCCATGTTGCTCGTTTAAGTTTTACTTCTAGTTTTGTTCGGGCTGACATGCGGGAATGCTGTTTTTGTGAAAAATGAATTTCTTCTTATTTTCAAAGTATATTTTACATATTTTATTGTCTTTTAGTCTTCTCATCAACAAGAGTAGAGAAAGAAGGAATACGATTTTATGAATATGATTGGCAGTGGTATATTATATTATACTTATTAGGGAAAGAATGAATGAGTAGGTAGTGTTTACTTATCTTGTCGCGGTTCTTGTTAATGATGATGAGGTAATAACAATATATGTTAGTGCCGTGACCGATAATAATAACAATAGCAATTGTAATCACGCAATTGACCAGTGATGGCAGAAGAAGTATGAAAATGACTAACGATGAAAATAAAAGTCGTGTTCTTTTGTGCTGCTATTAACCCACAGGGCAAACAAAAACGCAGCAGCTTGAGTAAATTTTTTCTCCACCTTTGTCCCTTTTTAAAGTTTACAAGTGAAAATAGCAGCTAGTACAAGACATTAATCAATTTTATGGATTACCATGTGTTTTCTTACGTCAATTTTTGCATTAATTTTATTCGCATCTGAGTATCGGTAAGTTGAAGAGGAGCTTTTACATTTAGGTAGTAAGTGTAAAAATTGCTATCAGCAGAGCCCGAAATTTAATGTTTTGTCATATCTTATATTGTTTCTCGCATTGCAGTGAGATTTGGCGTGTGAACTTATTATGAAACGTAGAATGTTTTAACCTGTTCGATACCATGGGCTCAGCCCCGGAGTTTTTGGAGACATGACCTTCACTACCAATAGCTCCTC
>JAHZMZ010002697.1:0-10524 GCA_027743805.1 Lepidocyrtoides sp. E14 | reverse complement strand
TCTTCGTAGAGGTAGCACCACGGGAGGTGGTGGAGGAACCACCAGCTCATCTACGGCTAGTAGTAGAAGTGCAAGTGTGGAAAGGAGTAATAATGCCAGTCATGGCAGCAATAATAATAATAATAATAATCCTCCAATTCTTTCTGCAGTTCCTACTGTATTACGTCCATCTAATTTGAAAAAGAGCTTATCAAAAAGTGATGCCAGTAAAGATAGTCTTCGAGGGTCTCCAGCCTCGTCCTCATCAGATTCAGAAAAGAAAAAGAAAGGGTCTGTAACGATCAAAATTACACAGGATGAAGAAACTCCTAAAAATAATGAGGCAACTGATGCAGACATGAATTCGTATTTTGGTGCAAATCAGCAAAATTCTGATGGAGAAGCTCCCAAGCAAACTCCATTCTTTTTGAGGATGATGAACGATACACCTTGGGTTCGGAAATGCCAATCAGGAGAAATCCCATGGTGGATGGCATCTAACCCTGATGTTCCTGGAACGCTGGGAAGAAATCCGAGTAAATCTGTGATTAAAGTTCCTACCACCAAAGATATTCAAGAGGAGCTTGCAGGGGGAGGTGGATTGATTTTGTCTCCAAAACAAGATCTTGATGACTCTTCATCCTCCTCTGAACTCTCCGATATGGAATGCGATGATGATGGTTTGGAAAATAAAATGGTAGGAGCGCTAGGCGAGCGCACGAGTCCAGATGGAACGGAAATTCCGTCCATGGCGCTGGCCGACAATTCTCTTGGAAAAGGTGATGGAAAACAACTGTTCATAGGAACTCATAGAAATATTGACGACATTCTGGGATTCCTTCCAGCCAATATGTTGGCTCCAAGCCCAAGCCCGGCGCCGAATACTCCTACACCTACTGCTGCCACCAATGTGGCACTCCAGGAAGCAATGGAGGAGCTTGTAGAAGCTCAACGGAAGCTATCTTTGGTTGGGAGGAGTCATAATAAATCTGACGATGAGGAAGATTCGGATGAATCAGACAGTTCATCAGAGTTGAGTGATGATGATGATGATGACAATAATTTGCATGAGTCAATGGGTCGCGCCAAAGATGATGAGGACTCAGCTTCTGAAGACGACGATGATTCTACTGGAACTTCCAGTAGTTTTGCTGAAGTTGACCCAACCAACATGTCTATTTCAGTGCCTCCTCCTAGGTAAATGAAACCATTCGTTTGTTGGAGTGATTATTCGTCTTTTACGGTTCAGGTTTGGAACTACTAGCTCTCGACTAATTTTACTAAACCAGTAAATTATGTTTGTGCTCTTCCACCAATGCCTAACAATATTTTTTCAGCCTGGTTAACAAAAACATTAAACTATTAAAATAAGTTTTATTTTTCATTTCATGACATTATTTTTGCATTCGTGTTCATCTGTCAAAACATATCTACTTCACATCAAACATACCGTCATTTCAATGCTCATAAATCTACTCGAAATGAAAGTTTGTAACATAATTCCTCTCGTCTCAATCTACCCCATATGATACATCCTCGTAAGCTTTAGAAAATATAAATGTATTACTCAATCTCTTTCCTTGAAAGGTCACAGCAACAACAAGTGCTTGTCTGTCCGTTTCAACATGTCACGGTTTTCTTGAAATCTATAAGAAATATGTTTTCATAGCCAATGCTAAGACACGAAGAAACTCTACTCTTGATTGTGTAGCAGAAAAAAAGAGCTTTTTAGCCAGCAGGACACAGTCATCAGAATTCAAGTTGTTGATTTATCGTGCATTGTGTTTCATCCATAAAAAGCGTTCCATTTTTTATGAACACCTTTTTGATATGCAATGATCCATTTAAAGTACGTTCCAGGAAATGCAAAGCAGTTTTTATTATGAATTTTCTCAGGTTAAATGTGTGGGACAAACGTATTTTACATCTACCCAGCGTTTCATTCAACATTACGCAGACATATTTTAAGCAGTAAAAGTATCTAGTTTGCCGCTGTAATCATAAAAAAGTGACACTTTATACTTTTTTCTCAAATGTCATATTTTGAAAGATATGAGAATGTGCTGCTGCTAGACAAGTTGGCATCATAAATACATATATGTGTGGTAAAGAATAATAAATTACTATCTTTGCACATCTTCCAAAAAGAATTGTATTTTCTGCATGCAGCAAAAGTTGCTCTGGACCGTGGGACCTCGACCTCGAAAAGAACATTAAGCAACACATTAACTTTAAATAGCCTTTGTCGGAGGAAGCAGTTGGTACTTGTTTGAATCTTGATCGTTTTTAATCCATAATTTATTTAACTTTAATTTGGCCCTGTTGCAAGTAAGTGTAGGCGTTTGTCAGTCGTTGGGAACACCACTACTACTAACTTGCTGATACATGTAAAAAATAATAATTGTTTCAATTCAAGCGTAGTGGCATGATATTGCAGTCTAGGATCATTTCTTCCGTGGTAGACTGTAATGGAATGTATGAAACCATAAAAATCCAGCATAGCTAAAAAACTCAATTTTTTATAGCAATGTCATTGTTTTCATTTGAGGAAGAAAAATATTGAGAAATATTAACTACCCCTCTGTAATATGGTGATTCTTATCGTATAACACGCACAATATGCATTAATATTTCTATTTAGTAGATTACTTAAGTACACATTACGCGAGGATTATCTTTTAAAAAGCTGTGATCGTAGAGCAATAAATCTTTAAAAAGATGCGTCTTGCACTTTTAGCGTTATTATTATTGCATTCTTAAATTTATCTACCATCAGATGCGTATTAACAGTAGTAGGTATTAAAATACTTGTGTCAACGTACATATTGTTGAAACCTAATGCTTAAAATTAATCTCAATCAAAATCATAATGAATGACGGTAGTAATAAAATACTACTTGCTTAACTTACCCCTCTGTAATATGGTGATTTGTATCGTATAACACGCACAATATGCATTAATATTCCTATTTAGTAGATTACTTAAGTACACATTACGCGAGGATTATCTTTTTAGAAGCTGTGATCGTAGAGCAATAAATCTTTAAAAAGATGCGTCTTGCACTTTTAGTGTTATTATTATTGCATTCTTAAATTTATCTACCAGTAGTAGGTATTAAAATATGTACTTGTCAACGTACATATTGTTGAAACCTAATGCTTAAAATTAATCTCAATCAAAATCATAATGAATGACGGTAGTAATAAAATACTACTTGCTTAACTGCCCTACAATATAAATCACGTTTCTTGTTCCTGGTATTTAATTTCACGTTTAGAAATCAATTCAATCACACGACTTGCTTATAACTTCAGATATATTTAATATCTCATCTTCGGCTGTGAGACCTGGTATTCTTTCATTTTTCAATGCGTAAAGTAAATTTCTCAACTCTTTTATCATTTCAACATTCAATGACTTTAAAAGTGTTGACAATTACTGACTGCCCAATGGGCAGTGCAGTGCCCGTGCGAAACGTACAAGGCTGCACCTGCATAATACAGGGCTCCCCTTAAAACTACGTAGCGCACTAAGCTATGCACCTCTATTTCATCAGATAAATCAACGGCGTCCAAATTGGTGGTTTGATATTTATTATATTTTTAAGTGTCTAAATTGTGCAAACTTTAAGCAATTGCGTAGAATTTATGTCATATTTTTAACTGTGATATATCTGTATGCAATTTGACTGTAATTACTTTTTATAATTTTTGACTTGGTTAGTTGTTCTGTTAAAGTTTGAATGCTCAAAGGAGCATGCAGGAAAAAGTTATTGAACCATAATGAAAGACACAGTCAGAAAATATTAGACATAATTGACCCCGGAAATAGATTTTTTTGTTGTAAACAGTCCAATTCCGAAATTCAGCTTATGTCTGTTGAGACTTATAGTGAATGTATTTGCTGCACTGTAGACATAATGACGGAACGACTGAAAATTTATCACGGTTCTTTGTCCTCACCCACTGTCCAACTTTTCTGTTTATTTCTCTGGTAGTTTCTTCCCTATTCTTCCAGAAAGCAATTATAACTGCTTTTCAATACGTCATTTTAAAACAAGCAGTTTATCAGTATCACATAAATATTTCTTAAGACTACTGGTTCTGTTCCTGTGTGCCTCGGAAAAATGTTCAAATGATATCTGTTCATCTATTACCAGGTTTGAGGTAATGTAATTATGCAATAGTAATGAAATGCTTCTACTTCATTTAACAAAACGGCTTATTGTACTGAGATTTTAAAGATACTGTAAATTTGTCAAGTTTGTAGTGCACACTACACATTTATATTTTTTTTAATTTCTTTCACACGAACATATATATCAGTACTCTACTAGCATGATGGTAGATGAAATCTGAAAAGAGTAGGACTCAACTGCCAGCTTTTCGCTAAAAATATCTTTTCACAACTTTAAAACAGAAGAAACGGCAGCAACATTCTGTTTTTGCATCCTGCAGCAATAATACACAATATCATAAACAAAAGCATTGAACTGCCACCTGCACAGCTCACGTAAGAAGACTCAACATTAATACCTATAACAAAGAGAAATAATCTTGCTTTGTTTGAAAAAAAAAACGTATTGGATGCTTGTTTAATGCAAACTTTGCATAATGTATGGATTTTTTACGCTTACTTTATTTTTTTAATTTCGGAGTTATTTTTGCTTTTCCGGTCTTTCTGTAAATTTGTACTTGTGTGCAAATGCCAATGCGTTTTTATATTTCAAAATATTATTACAGGGAACCGTCAGAGCCATTGGCATCTCTTTCACAGACAGCCTTTGCAAACAGTCAACAGTTGGTCGTGTCTGCCACCTGCACAGCTCACGTAAGAAGACTCAACATTAATACCTATAACAAAGAGAAATAATCTTGCTTTGTTTGAAAAAAAAACTTATTGGATGCTTGTTTATAATGCAAACTTTGCATGATGTATGGATTTTTTACGCTTACTTTATTTTTTTAAATTTCGTAGTTATTTTTGCTTTTCCGGTCTTTCTGTAAATTTGTACTTGTGTGCAAATGACAATGCGTTATTGTATTTCAAAATATTATTACAGGGAACCGTCAGAGCCATTGGCATCTCTTTCACAAACAGCCTTTGCAAACAGTCAACAGTTGGTCGTGGACAAAATGCAGGGTAATGCATCTACAAAATCGGAAAAGGTAAGTTATTTTTTGGATAATTTTTTTAGATGGATGATGCAATAATTCCATTGAACTTTCAACTGTAATCAGCATCCGAATCCGTAACATTATTATTATAACAATGCATTTCATATAGTACGGTGAAAGTGTTTTCAAGTTAGAGAGGGGGCTTTACCTATCTTTGTATCCATTCTCGCAAACTTGCAAGAGCAAACAAACTAATATCATCTGAATTTATGATGAATGTTTCAAACGGGGATTTGAGTGTCACTGATTTGAAGCTCTAAATCAAAGACCCATCAAAAGTACTAATTATGCTTGTACAGTGAGTTGTAATGATATATGAAATGAAGTTACGAGAAATGCAGCGATGCATTTTATCTATGAAAAGCGTACGGCATGTTTAAATCCAGAGGATGAAATGTAACAAGCGTCATTCATTAGTAGTAATTAGCTTAATACGTTTTTTAGAAAGGATTTAATGATAATAAAAGCATACACAGCGTTACAACTTGTACGGTAATGGCGGAGCATTCGAGATCAAAATTGTCAAAAACTGTATGAAGAATGAGATTTTAATTTACATAACCGCTACACACCGGTATGTGTATGCAAGTTGGAAGAGCAATATGTTTGAAGTTTTAAGAATGCTAAGAGCAAAGACATGAGAAAAAATATAAGACAAATCTATCTAGTCATCCAACTCATAAGTACTTGGTCTATCATCATTTTCATCGTATCATCACTACTCTTTGTCTACATTACGTGATTGACTGGAAGCAAGTAAAAAGAATAAAACAAGACCGGAAGAGCATAGCGTGTGGCCTTCCTTTACGGAGTTCTTCGCCCATGTTCCGTATCATCTAACAATATGTCAGAAAATTTATTGAAGCTTTGTTCTTCTATGAAAAACGCAACCACAATGATATTTTAAACAGCAGCATCATTATGTAAGTGAGAATCCACTATTAATTTTCAGAACAACCACAATAGCTAAGTAGTATAAGTTAAGATGATTCTGTTCTGATTCATTTTAATGTACACAGTAGAATCCCAGAATTCTCTAGATTTGTATATGCACCTCACAATGTAATTTTTAATGCGTGTAAAATTGCGGTTACAGCGCAAACAACATTAATTTTCATTTTCTCACTGTAGGTTTTAAAAATCTCTTTTACGGCTTTTCTTTCTCAGGTAAAATATATTGCTTTTTTTAAAGACTGTACATACCTAAATGACTGGAAATGTGATGCATGGAAGGGTTCTTTTTGTGTACAGCTACATAAAGTAATGGCAATAATGCGTAAATTCATTTCATCCTGCCTCGCCAGTCTGTCAAACATTACCAAAGAAAGATATATACCGCTTGTGCGTGCATCGTGCATACACACTCCACTTACAGTTTTTAATTTCCTGTTATGTGGGAAATGTATTGCATATTACAATGCCTAATAATCTAACAACGCATTACACTGCAAGCTGATGAATAAGATTATACCAGAAAAAAAATTGAGAGCTGCAAGCTAAGATGAGAGGGAGAGATGAGAGTGAGAGAACTATTTTAAAACTAGTTTGCTGAGAGCTAAGATTGAACAACAGAACAGGAGACACACTAATAAGTACTTCTGGAAAATAATCTTGTTGATGATAACGTGTCTCATGTAGAACATGCTTTTACACCGATTTACTTTCAACGTTATGGGATGCTCTACACTAACTGTAATCTTGTCAAGTGCATTACACAAATTGAAAACTAATCAAACCTTCATTTTTTTTATTTTAACTGATTCCAGCAAAATATTATAATCCAAAGTTGCTTGAAAAATGTGTAATAAAAATGCATAAATAAACTGTACTGTATTTTAATGCTATATAATATTTTAGCTATCTCTTAAAAGCAAAATAGTAATGGGTTCTTTTGACGCAATCCTTTTAGTTTACCTGCAATCATGCATGCATGATGAGAAATAAGACGGCAGTAAATCACTAAAATTCAGTAAAATAGGATTAACCCAATATATTTATTTCATTTTACATCATAAAACTGGCAACTTTTTCAACCCTTCTTGTGGTACACATTTTTTATGAATTGTGAATCTGTTTCCGATAGTACATCTTTCTAAAGAAAATGCCTGTCAAAAAATGGGAAAACCAAAATAAACATTATAAACCGTGTGTGTACGCTCTTATGTTTTGCTACCGTTTTGTTGATCTTTTGTATTATTTTTTGAGACCTTCTTTTTTCCTTCTGTTTAAGCCCAAAGTTTATGGTACAGGACTGTGAAAAGGCTTAAGAAATCAGATAGTTAAAAAAGGTGCATTAATATTACCTACTCGTTGTTACAAATAATATTATGTGGATATTAAGTAAACTACACACATGCTTTGTGAATACTTACTAAAATATAATATTATTGAATATCATCATTTTTTACTACTACTGCTACAACAACTTTAAGCATTCTAGTAGACTCTAGAGAGACTCACACAACACTTATCATCACCTAAAGCTCCACATGAGTGCTGCAAACACGTACGTGCAGTATGTCGTGCAGTAGTATCAGTATTATTTACATCTAGTATAACTAACATTACATTTTGATTGTAGTCAACTCTAAGTACGACGATGAGCGAATAGAAGCACAATGTAGTAAATGACGAAATGAAGAGTTTTCATGTAGTGTTATGCATATTATATGTGTATGCTTTTTACCCTTTCATGTATGCACGCTAAAAAAGAATCTTTCGCTTCAGTTCAGTAGAGAGATAGAGATACGCATGCATTCTGCTACAAAAGTCTCATCATCATCATATCTTCATGACGAAGGGTTTAAAGTACAAGTGAAGTAACGTCAGTTGACTCAGTCTGTTGTGGTAAGACACACATGCTGCATGCTGCTGCAGCAAAAGTCCTTCCTTAGAGAAAAAAAAGTCAGCTTTACACTTACTTGCCTATTTAACCCATAATAGAAGCCTTTTTATTTTTAACCTGGAAAAAAAGAAGCTCATGATTATTCCTCAATAAACATATATTCCGGCATACGTAGTTTTTTTATTTTTGTGGTTGGTTACATTACTTACGTTCTTTCTCATGGGAAATTATATTACTTTTCTTTTATGAGCACATGTTGTTCCTGTTGTTTATGTGGATGTGTGTTGGAAAAAAATGATTATATGAAAAAGGCCAAAAATGGCTTAAATCCAATTTAAGAGAAAAGCTGCTCAACTCTCACTTTTGACATTTTTTTCCGGTTGAGGAGAAGTGCTTGTTCACAACAACACAAAGTGAATGAGTCACACAAGCATTGGTTTACCTGGTCAACACTTCTCTCTGGAGTGGACAGGCTTGTCCAAGACCAGTAAAAAAAGTTTTGTTTGTAAAAAAGATACTGTGGGAGTGAATATACAAAAAAGGGAACAAAGTTTCGTGTGTAGCTAATTAGCTGTCAGAAAATGTGACTGTTATTTCTCCAGCAAAAGGGTAGTATAAGAGAAAAGAAAGAGAGTTAAATAAGATTTGTGAGATTTTCTTCTCGTTGAAGCTGTAATAGGTTCTTTTCCTCAGCTACAAGAAAAAAAATCGTATACATAGCTATATGATATTACTGCTTAATTGACGACTACGACTTTGTTGTGCGATATATAGAAATACAATAATGATACTAGTACAGGAAGAGACTGCTTGGCTTCTGTAACCAGTTTTTTTGGACACCTGGACTGGACAAGGAACACATGGCAATGCAGTCCATAAAAGTGACGGTGAAACGCATGTATTAAGTAATATTGCATGCATTGCATGAAAAGATCCTTAGCAGAGAGAGAGAGACATGAGTGGAAGATGATAATTTCATTGTTAAGTGATTTATTGACAGTGACTTTGTTTGACCTGTCTTCCTGTGTTTCTTCCAGTGTTACATAATAATAATACACGTAGAGGCAGGGTTATTACAACTTGAAAGCTTGTACACTGAAAAATCGCCAGCGAGGAAAGACACTAGACACAGACACGTGAAGTTTCTAAAAAGGACAATGCTTTTGTAATCGCATAATAATTATACAGACTAATGATACGCATATTTCTTCCAGAATTTATAGTAATGTGCTTCGAGTAGTAAAAATTGAAATGAATAATGGTAAGAGCAAAAGTAGTATTTTTGTTTACATCGCAATTGGTGTCATATTCATTGTCTCATTAATTTAAGTCATTCAATTGGATTCTCTTCTCTCCCTTGTCAGCTCTAAAAGATCTATTGTAAATGACTGATGAATACAAGAAAATTTTTAGGAAAGGAAACTACCTTTTTAAGATACACAAATATAACGTGTTTTCAAAGGATTAATGATAACATACATAAATGTAGCAATTACTGTGTGTACTTTACTTTCAAATTATACAATTTACTTAATTTTGGAAATTTAGCCTTTCAAAAGGTTGTTGTGAGCAGGTATGTACATACAATGCGCATATCATATCAAAATCATTTCATGCTGTTTAGTAATATCTTAGTTAATTTTAGTGAACTTTAGATCTTGATTAGGAATCTTATTGTTGCATTTTTTTTTCTGTGTGTGTGCTTCTACTGCGTGCACTTGAATCACAATAGAGTTAATAATTTGGTAAATAAATACATATAATGTGGTATATAAATTAGGCTTAATGAGTAATAAGAGGTCTTTGATTTATAAACTGCAAGGTGAAATAAGGCAGCAGTAGCAGAAGTGAAATTTTGTGGAATCATGCAAATAACAATACAGACAGATAAGGTAGTAGTAGTATAGTGGTACAGCAACATTTAAGATTTAAAAACAGTTTACTGCTTCTTTACAAATTCTATCACATTTTTATCATGAGACAGACAAAAATTTAAGGTCTGTGTATTGCGTTCATTATTGGTCGTGGTAGGTGCAATAATAATAGTATTATATGCAGTATGTCAGTATGTGCAACGCACATATTATAGGAACACAATTTTTGCTTCTATCTAAAACTGTTATCCTGATGCCGAAACAAATTCCGCTGATGTTCTGTAACTTTTGCATTATTACCTTCATAACACTTATCTCAGTTGAGAATTACCTCATATCATGGTAATAATAACGTTTAGAGACGATTTTGAGATGTTGATGCAAACCAAAAAGTGAGGTTAGATAGAGAATAGGAATTTTTTTTGATCAATGTAACAATTAATTCGACGTTATATTGTTCTGTTTTATCCTCCATCTCTACTATATCAATATTCAATTATTTCATAATCGAAATAAAATCAAGTAAAGTTTTTTTATACTTTTTTATGCGATTATTTCTGTATATGTCAAGCGAAGCGGAAAGATACTTTTAAGTATTCCGCATTTACAAGTTTTAGTTTTGCACTAATTAGCAAGTTAAAAACTCAC
>JAHZMZ010002696.1:0-14469 GCA_027743805.1 Lepidocyrtoides sp. E14 | reverse complement strand
GAGCATAGGAAAAATTCAAAATTGTGAACACATAAAATGTGAAAATTGACAATCGAGAAATTGTAGATTTATTAGATAATCAAACAAATGAGTGAAATGAATTCAATATTCATTAATAGCTTGATCATGCACTCCCATCTATTGATTCGTGCTCGCGTGCAAGTCATCATGAAACAGTTTGTAATATTAATTTCATACTACGAACTTCCACTTTAGAATAAATCAGGATTTTTACATGATATTTCATGCCGTTTCGTTTACACAGTAATCATTAATGTATTAAGCAATTTTACGATTTCCTACCTTTTTTAAATGCTCAATGGCCAATCAAGTTTTCTGCAGAAATGACACGCATATTATTTGGAGTAGTACCTACTAAAGACACGAACCATGTAAATATCTTATTTATTTATTTTTTTTGGGAAAATCGTAAAAAGATCGTGAGCTCTCCGTTATTAACGGATCGTAAAATGAATGAAACTTTAACCCACGATAATAGTATAACAAGTCATTATATGATTCTCTCATGATTGTTTCATGTTAACCATATGTACAAGTGGTAGTTTTGTAAAATAATTTAAAACTTGTGTTATTTTGTACTCACTTCTAGCTTTCTAAGGTAAAATCTCGCTTTATGACTGCTGACCTTTGAATCCTAATTTCAATGCAAAGTTAAATTTCCGTCTGTCATCCACTTTAATTGCCACTTAAAATGTTAAATGTAATTATTACCTGCATTGCCAACTGCCAACACGAAAACTGCTAATGAGGAAAGTAAAAGGTATGAAATATCTAAGATATATGAATGGATTAATGAATAGCAACGCTGCTAACAAAATGATTAGCACAATCTGTTGATAAACCGTACCTGTATACCTAAACACTCACTTGTCGTTTAATCTAATTTCTCCTCTGAAATGGCAGTATCCAATTTAACAAGAACTTTCTACTACAAGTGGTCCTTTCACATTTTCACATATTGTTGTGTGCTGTTATACAAGTCACACTCTGGCATTGGGTTTAATTACGCGCATAAAGATCTCAAAAGGGTTTATTAACATCATAGAAGACGACTGTGATGCTCTGCTTTGTTTTTTTTGCTCACTTCATCAGGACGTTCACACCAAAGAGTATTTTCCAAATCGTCAGTAGAAGAATTACAAACTTATCATTTCCATATAAAATGATATACCTAGCTATATAATAATATGGATATATACGTTTCCCTAAGCTGTTTACAATAGAGCTTGAGGGTGAAAATAGAACGACCATACCCTATCAAAATCCTGAGAATTGGACTTGGAGAGATAACAAAGTTAGATACGGAAATTTGTCCTTTCTCTTTCCTCTCCCTCTTTTTCATTGGCTTTTCCTTTCATGTGGACTTGACTCTACACAGCGACATTGAGAGTCTCAGTTTGAGACAATATGAGAAAAGACAAAACGCAGTATCATTCACTTGGTTTGTGTGAGTTGGCTCAAAAACAACATCTAACCAACAGCACACAACACCATCACGATAACTTATATCAGAATGCTGTATAGTAGAAATGTTGTAATCATTGTCATTTGTTGGTTTTGGCTGGAAGACTACTGTGCTGGAATTGTTGTAATGATGATCACCATTCCCATCATCATTGCCATCTCTTCATTCAGCTGTAAATACAACCACCACCAGCAAGAGACAGTATGTGGCATGGCATGCTTTCCGCTTGTTCTGTCCTAATGTGTAAATAACTTACCTTCTTTATGCCCAACACGCCACGTTTACTCTTTCTCTCTCTTGCTAAGTCACAAAACTACTATTTACTATTGCGATACATTGGAACATAATAATAATATTATTATTATTATTACAGTAAAAAAAACAGTAAACACATTTCTGTTGGTGCTTGAAGCAACATGCCTGCACTCTTCTGCACGCCAATATATGCGTAAGTAAGTGAAGAAGTTGCGGCGGCAAGAGCAGAGAAAAGAGTAAGCGAGATAGTGAAAAGTGATGTGATGTGAGCTAAGCAGCCGGTAACGAAGGCAAATGATTAGATAAAGGAGATTGAGTTTACACATTGGCAAGGGAATTAGTCGCCATAATGGACTTGGACAAAAAGTAGCTAATGTGTTCATCACACAAAACAGAGAAAACGAAACGAAACATGCGGACAGTCACATGAAGGGAGATGATGATGATGATAATAATGAGGATCACGATGATGTGGTTCTTCTAATTTACCAACCAGCTCCATTCAACTGTTGTTGTTTTGTTGTCCCCTCTCGATTGACTCGTTTCCCTTTCCCATTACAAAGTGCAGTATGTGTAGAGAAAAGAACACCTACATTTTAACATTTGCAATTAGATTACTGGAAATGTTCCTTTTATTACTGAGGCTGTTTTACACTGCATACTCTTGTCAGATATTAAAACAGCGCGTCTTTTATGAAAACCAAAGCGATTACAGTATGATTCATCCACAGGATTTTGTACATTCTCAGCATCAATTTTTCGGGCCACTTTTCTAGTAGTTTGAAGTTTTTTTCCACCCAATAATATTCATTAAGCAGAGTTTTATAAAATTACCAGATGAAAATGCAGAGTCGTTGAACTGAAAGAGGTATTTGCATATATTCGGAAACACAGCATGCAACAAAAGTTTTAATGCACTTTAGCGATGACGATAGTGACGAGGGAAAGTGCATTTTTAGAATTAATCGAAAAGTTGAGGGAATTTCCATCATAGGGGAATTAACCAGCTAATGGCAATGGTAATGGAGATAAAGTTTCTCCTGCTGTTTCCCGTGAGCATATATTCATTGGAGAAAAAGGCTCATTTATGCCATGTCCTCTTGTGTCTTTTCAAATAATGATAATAATAGTACGATTCCTTCCTGAGAAATATCTCTACAACTTTTATGTCGGGGGTGGTCGGGCTCACCAGCCATAACTGCTTGAGTTTTTACAAAGTATAAAGTATTTTTCCCACTTTCCAGATATAGTAATTTACATTAATTTTCAGAGATTCAATGGCACTAAATTCAATTTTGTATAATGGGGCAATACTCTAGACAAGATTTTAAAGTTTCAAAGCTTATTTCAAAGGTGAACAACGACAAACACCTCTATATAGTATTTAAACTAGCAGTTTTGTTGTTGGGGAATATATATATTAATAAGTTAATAAGTGTTCTCTTACACTAGAGGCGAACAAGTGTTGATGGAGAAAGTCTACTAGTTTCAGTTGATGATATTTTCTGGGAGATGGACAATTGCCAAAAGAAAGTGCGCAAAGAAAAGGACCAAGTTTATAACATGAACCTGTTGTAAAATCCCAACTTGAGATTCTCATGTAACTAGCAGCAGGAAAGTTGGAGAAAGTAATGTTGTATGCATAAAATATTTTTGAATTGGTCCTGCCTCTTGGCTTCATTGTCTAGTGGATTATGTGATCCAAATGTAAATGGCTGTATGCAAATTTTCCTCTTGTTTTTAAAGCAAAATTTTAAAGGTTAGAAAGGGACTCTGACATTCAGAGTTGGTAAATAAACAGGTTTAAATGTGCATTATATGCAAAAAAAATTATTAGCTTTATTAGTGAACATGCAGTAGTACGTGTTCCGAGATGTTATCTCTACAATCATATGTTTTGCATAAGGCTTAACAGCTCTTTCACTTTTATGTGAATGGTTTTGGTGTGACTCCAATGTGCAGGAAAAAATAGGCTTATCTTGGCATCATAAAATAAAAAGGAAGGTGCCAAAATACCTAGGTAAACACGTGAAAATGCAAATGAATATAGGGCATGAAAATGCAATGACCTGAAAATTATCTCCACTGAGTTTTTCAAAATTACAGTAAATTTAGTATAAACATCTTCTATTATAAAAAGAATAAAAAGTTCCACGTGCAGAATGTATTTATTTTTATTCTGAATTTAACTGGAAATGGAAAAACAAAGGATCTCAAGGCTTTACTTGAGTTATTACGATTCGTTGGAAAGTGAGTTTTACTTTATCTTCATTTTTTGAAAATATGAATTCTCACTAAGCGAGAATTTGTGAAATGGAATTATGTTTTCACATTATAATGAGAGGCATTATTAAACTTTGTTCTAGCTGTGGAGTACATTTTCTAGTACTTTTACAACTAAATTCGCTTATTTAACTTACAACTTTACGTGCAAAATTTTTGTTTGCATTTGAATGACATAATAATTGATGATAACCATATCTTCAAAAGTCATAATATATGATATGGCATGTGTTAGACATCATCATTCCAGTAAATTCAATCCATAATCGTAAGACTTGACAAGTTTATACAACTTGGTACTGGGTACTTTTCCCTCTCTCCAATAGAATATTCATTTGACTAAAGTGCTCAGTGATAGTAACCCTGCTGCCGATTTTTATAACCTGTATGTGCTCTGAATACATACACGTCTTCATGAAATATACTATAGCTCTATTTCATTTAATATGGGGTGTCTTAAAGAATAGCTTTCATTTTACTCATTTTAACCTTTATCCATTTCGCCAGACCTGTGATCCCTGTGTTCCAATTTTTAGCAAGTAGATATTGTTGAACGAGTTTTTGACATTTTTATGGTGTGGACATTGGGAATTAGACTAAAAACTCTGAATTCAAACTTTTAGTAAATTTCTCCAGGGACACTTCGAGAATGACACAGTTTCTCCACTTTTTTTTTCTTACCGTTTTATGGAATTGCTATAATCGTGCCAAGCCACAACATGCCGCCTGTATAAGAACATAAGCTGTGGTTGGTTGGCTTGAAGTAGTATTACGCAATATAATAATAACTGGGAAAGAAGATGAAATGAAGTAAGAATTGAGCATCGTACTACTCAAGTCAGTTATACTGCATTTAAAGGCTTATTTTTCAACCACTCTTTGGAAACTAGTAGTAGAAGGACAGAGAGCAGAGCGATATGTTGAATGTAAAACCAATGTTATGGTTTTGAATGACTACCGTAATACCTACTTGTGTCAGGATATGTGTTGTGGTGGTGGCGCAAAGTTAAATGGTAGACGTTTTGCCTTGCCATTAACATTCTCCAAAAGAAAAAAGAAGTAACTTAATGGATGTTATTTGCTTATCTGCACAGACTTTAGTACTATATAGCTGCATATTTTTTTCCAGCATACTGCTCAACCTCACAATGACTGCAATATTAAGCTCTCTTCAGATTTTCTCCTCTCTCCGCCACCAACTCGGCTTCCTTTTAATATAATGAAATTTTAGTTTGATAATATGAAGCATTAAGTAAGAGTTTTTAGTTTGAGTTGCAAAATCAACCGTGCATGGATAGGAAAAGTTGCAAAGTTTTTGATATGCTTGGATTTCACTGTGTATGTGTGTGTAACATGAAGAAAAGTAGTAGTCTGGTTTTGAATCAGTTCCGGAAGATCAAGTCATTTCCTTAAGAAGATAAAGTGCATCTTTGCTCTTTATTCGTCATGCACTCGGCTGAAACGTTGCGGACGCTGAGAGATCCGTTCATTTATTTTTTTTGTGTTCCTTTTTTGTTGCTCCAGTGAGATGGTTTTATTTTTTGCTTACGTAGCGGAATTTTACAACATCTTGACATCAAAAAGCGTCCACTTCAGCAGTATATACCAAATAATATTTTGTAGCATAATATAAATACCTACTTACCTACATACATGTGCGTTAATCTAATTAAAAGCAAAAATGGAGAGAATCGCAATCACACCACCATGCACCACCACGTCATTGGTGGGTCCGCAATATTTTTTTTTCTTTCCTTTTGCATGATTTATGTATTTATTCATCCTTGAATTTAATCCTTACAAAAGCAAATCTTTGAAATCAAGTTGGAATACCCCCATATTATTATTATTATGTTTCATTTCATCTTTTTAGTATACGTTTCATTAAAGAAAACATGCTTGAACATGTCACTCACATGTTCTATTTGATTATATTAAATTTTACAGTTCACTCGCCCATATTCGCGTCATTCATCTCCATCTCGTTTGATTTTAAAATGAGAATGATGATGACTCTCTGCTATACGGCAGATTCTCAGCTTTTTTTTCTACGGGCTACGCCCCAAGAGATGATCTTTGTTAAAGAAACTCATGGTAAGTACACAGTACTCTCTCACTGTCTCACCTCTCAAGTCAACTAGACAGAAGAGAGAAAGTGGTAAACAGGGTTGCAAATGAAATCCAATACATACATAATAATAATAATAATAATATGTACATACTATACCACACAAAAGCAGCAAAGTAAAAAAAGGACAGTAGGCTAGTGAACTACTATAGTGGTAGAAAAAAAGAGGGGGAATCAGAGAAGAGAAAGAAAAAAAATCTCAATGGATAGAGTTTGTTCTAAAGAGTTCACACAAACACACGCACACACAAAAGCATCTCTCATTCACTCACTCTTTCTTCTCCTTTTTCACTTTTCTGATGTGTTTTGTGTTTGTGTGAATGTGTTGTGTTCAGATGAACTTATTCTCATACATTAGGAACAGCAGCCTCCTCCTATGCCTGCAGCAAACAGCTGCTACCACCTTTTCTGTTTTTTTCTCTCTCTCTTCTTGCTTTTCGCAAATGCCAACAAGCTTGTCCTTCTTTCTGAGGAGGATGATGATGATGATACTTCTATCGTTCCAACCTTTTTTACAATGATCTTATATGCATAATATTTTGCGTATATCTGTTCTATATACGATATACCGTACTACTACTATCATCATCACTCTTCTTACTTATTATTCCAAGTAGAAAGGAATGAGAGAAGGAAAAGAGAAAAGAAGGGAAACTTTTTCGGTATTAAGTAACTTGGAATAAGCGGCGGTGGATCCACCACCACTACCACTCGCTTCCACACTGCCCTTCCCACATTTGCTTTGTACATGTATGTATATAGACCACGCATAAGTATCTCTGAGAAATGAAGGCGCTCTCTCTTGTTAGATTGATAATGATGAGTCGGAAAGCGGAGCTGATGCTGCTGGAGAAGTGGATACTTTCACTTTTATCTCGTTCTGTTCTACACAAAAATAAAAAAGTTATTCCTCTTCTTTCCTTTTCTCGTTTTCTTCTTACTTAATGTGATGTTACTGCTCTGCACAAGTTGTTGACTAAAATTTTATTAGAATGTAGTTACAAAAATTTTTAACTGCAATAAACACAAATAATTTTTCAAAAGAATAGTAAATATCATAATGAAACGCTTCTTGAAACTTTGTAAAAGGAGCACACTTCCTGGCTCATGGCTTGTATGTAGGTAGGTATAATTTCCATTTCCATCTTGTGCGGTAGTAATTCAAAAGTTGTTGTTCAACACCAAAAACTGGAACCATTTCTTCTTTCATCTTTGTAGCATTCTTATTATCAACTTACTCCACTACTCCACTTTCATATAAGCGGGTAACCGCTTCCATCTCTGTTGATTAAGTGGGCCAAGAGAAGCATTTATCCATTCATCTTGGAGAAAGGTATATATGTTAAGGCGTTGTTGCACAGAAAATGAAACTGGTTCAGTTACCACTACTTATTTACTTACGCATAGTTGGTGCTCATCCTGAATAAGAGTTTCCAGGCCTGATGATAATTCAACTGCCTTTACATCCGTTATAGATAAAGTGCTTGGTTCGGTGGAAAGGAGTATACATATAGTAGTGTGTAGCGTGTGTAAATATGACTGGAAAACAGGAGTTGCACCCAAGGCGTGAACTAAATGTTTGACTTATTGAAGTGAATAATATGATGATGGCGGTGGCGAGTGTGATGACGAAAAGTGTCCATGAGGCGTGTTAGTTGGTAGGAAAAATATGTTTAATGCATGGGAATGGTAAATAGATATTCTGATGATATTCTAATACCTTGTACATGTACTGCATATAATAATCTGACAATGGTGTGCCATAAATAGCAAGTTTTCTCCTTTATTCGCCTCACTACCATCACACTGAGAAAATAGTCTTTGCAGATTTTTCTTTGTTCTTTGAAACACATTCAGTCGAGTTCTTTAGCAGTTTTGCTACTACCACTGCCATCACCACCAGCATTTACATTATATAGTAGTATATCTGCTGAGAGAGGGTTGACCAACAATGTCAAATGTATGGGTTGTCTGTGCACAATATAATATTCCATTCAATTCTCTCGGAGTTTGCTAGCTGTTGTCACCGCGGGCAAAGAGCGTCTCGAGAGTGAAGTGCTTTCATTCAAAATTCGAAGACATTCACTGTTCAAGGTACTTAATAAGCTTCACTCATTCTCTGGACGTCACTACTGCTGCTGATGCTGATGCTGCTACTGCATTGTGGAATACAGTGTTACCCTAGGCTAAGCTAGGATATTATGCATGCTTTCTTTTAGATTACTACAAGGTACATGGGCGTGCTTGAAACACGCACTCATAACTAGAATACGATGATGGAACAATGACAAAACGGCTCTCTGTTTCCATAAATGCTAATATGTCAGATTATGCTAGAGAATGGTGCATCACCTTCATCTTTGCATGAAATGAGGGTAAAGGGGATTATCTAATGAAAGCACATGGTGTAAATATGGTGCTCTCCTTCAGGGATTTTATTTTAAATGTTTCCATTTCACTAACAATTTTACATTTATTTTTTAAACTTTCAGAGAACCTAATGTACCTGTCCCACCACCCGAGTTTGTCGTGAAGCAGATCTCAACTCCAAGGTTCGTTCTGTTGGTTGAAGAAACCGGAAACATGAATTTGAGGGTAAGAAAAAAATGACAATAAATGTGACAATTTGATTGGAAAATAAGTATATGCATATAAAATTGGTAATGCGACGGCCTTGTAAAAAATGGTTGTGTAAAGATATTTTGTAAGATTGCTACATGCAACGAGGTAATCGATTCGTCATACCTTGTCAATGTCAGTAGGCCAATAGTAAAAGATAATAATATACGGGATATATGGTGCTTGAGCAAATTTTCATATTCAATTCATGCTACTTAACAGTCCAACTCTTGGCTGACGATGACAAATAACATTCAAATTTGATAATAAAACGGAAAATGTTAGCATATTTTAACCAGACAGTAAGCCAATCACTTCATTTTAATTCCAAAAACGAATGAATATGTGCTAAACACGACTGGAATCCAAATTTGTAATTACTTGAGTATTGTATAGCACAATTTGTGCCAGAAATGCTGCAAACACATCTCAAAGTCAATATTGTGTAAAAGCTGTAAAGAAACAATTTCATAGTCACCACAAAATTGAAACAATATGCTAATAAAACACTATATCCCCTTTACATCCTGTTGCTTTTCGCGTTGATAGGTAGAGGATTATCAGCATATTATTAACTCTTTCGATGGAGGTGGTGGTGGATCTAAAAGAATAGTAAATTAGACTTGTGAATACACTTGTGTAAATCAATATCCACCACCAGTAGTATAATCTTGAATGTACATTTCCTCACTCTGCTTTGTATTTGACGTTTGGGGGTGATTTGCGTTAGAAAATGTATGTTTATATTATTTAGAAGAGGATTGGCCTCCAGGTACTTTTCTCTCGTAAACATTTATAAAAGTGCCAAGATAATGAGGCTAGAAGCTAATGAAATGAGTTCATAGAGTTGGGAAGATGGGAGCAATTTCATGATGCTTAAACACCCATAAAACTGTTGAGATGAAGAAATAATGATCATCTTTCTAGTTTGCTTGAGGTTGCCCAACTACTACTGCTACTCTTACTGCTCCCAATGTTACCTCTGGGTGAGCAGGAAACATAACATGACTGAATAAATGCTTCTGTTCAACTCAGTTTTTTCATGTACCAGAGGGGCACACGTTTGTAAAAAATTTTCCATTCAAATTGTTCTTCAAACTTAATTTTATTCGAAACGGCAACATGTGAGTTCTTTTTTGCTTTCATATCTCATCATTATCATAAGTATCTAAAGTGAACATGCTATTCGAACCTCGTTATATAGCAAGCAATTTTTCATTATGCAACTCTTTTGTATCAAGAAAGTCATTATAATCACAATTAACTTGGACTTGACAATTTCATGCTCATCATTACCGTCATCCTAACATGTTGGTCCATTTTCTCAATGTTCGTTTTCAAAGCATGTAGTTGAGTTTGAGTCGATGACATTGACGACGTGTGCATTTGAACATAAAGTCATATAGTTATTATTTATTATAGTTTTCTGATTATGTTGCATAACTTTTTTTACCATGTCTTCTTGGATTTCATTAAAAATTATTAATAATGATATTTCACAATAAAACAAACTTTGTTTCTCTATTCTCTACAATGTGATTTTTTTTGTGAATAGGACGTTTGGAAATTTCTCAAGCTCGCCGTTCGCAAGTTTATCAAATATGACTTGCCATCCGGAACACAGATTGGACTCATTAGTGTCAGCACGGCGGATGTACGCATACTTTCCAATATGACTTCCCTACAAACTCTGACGTTGAGACGAGCTCTGGCTGACAAATTACCCAACTATCCTAATGTAGATTCAGGAGGAAACATCTCACTACGTCGTGGGATATTCCAAGCTGTCGAGGTGAGTACCATGATGATGAATTCTTTTTCCAGTTTTCCTTCAACATAATCTCGTTTTATGACTCATGACCATTTAAAAGAGATAACTTGAGCTTGAAAAGTTGTAGCTTTTCAAGCTTGCTTCTGCATTACATATTTTGTAGTTTCATTTCGTTTTTACTGTTTGTATGGCAGTAGTCATTCATATCTGTAAAATTTCATTTGACGTGCCTGACTTTGATAAAAAGAGAATAATAAATGTCTCTTTCGTTGTTGGCATTTGATATGTTGAGCAAATGAGGTCATCATTCAACAGGAGACCAACCCTAGTCAGTCCCTAGCCCTTATTTACAAAATCTCATAATCCTGCAACTCGTTGAGAGCACTCTTACAAATTATTCGTGGTTTATACATACTTTGAAAGAGTTGAGTCCAAAGGAAAATAAAAAAAGTTTCATTGGATCAAATCAATTCATGATGAAAGACCATCATCATCATAAAACGTTCAAAACAACAGTAACAAAAATATTTTTAATAATAGTAAAGTAGGATAAACAGTTTTTATGAGTGTTTGTAAAACTAGAGTCTTATATGAGAGTGACAACAGCCCAAGTTTGATGATCATCTCATGATCACGATGTGATGATATAATAATTCCAGCAAAAAAACTTTGTTTGTCAAGAGCAAAGTTTCTCTGTAGAGAAACATTTTATTCTTTTCCTCTTTTTATGCTCTTTAGATGAATGTATGGATGAAGCAAGAATAAAACCCTTTTTCCGTTTCCCGAGTTTTATTGTAGCCTTAACCTAATTTGACAAAGAATAGAGATAACTTTCACTTGTATGCATTTCTTGGTTGACCTTTCGGACACATATACGGATGTGAATACTGAGAAGTTTTTTCCATTTGATTTGAAACTTGGAAGGACAAACGTTTTGAGTTAGCATATTACACAAATAGATATTTTTATAATTACACGAATATGTGGAAAGCAAGGTTAGAATTAGCTTAATTATTTAGTAAAAAAAATAACAAAGTGCTACACAACATTGAGATACTGAATTATTTTTACAGATGCTCGTGTTAAGTCTACTAAAGCAATTCAGCTTCAGGCTTTTCCTTAAAATTGGTTAAAAAAGAAGGTGGAGATAAAAAAGACAGTGATTTAAAGCGTTTTTGCTGCTACAATTCTTGTGAAACTTTTTTTTATACTTTCTCTCTGTTTGCCTCAGTTGTTTCCTGCAAACACAAACGTCATTGCTGATTTAAGATTCACTTTCTTTTTTGTATCCTTTCCGTGTCCTTTTTCGGTGTTTGGAAACTACTGAATGTAATCATGGAACAACAGTATTTCTAGTTGGTTGTATGTGTGCCTCGAGATTTGATAAAATCAGTTACTGCACACAGCCATACACAAACAAACATCCACCCACACTCGTTGTTAAAATCTAACACTATCCCATGTCACGTTGTGTGAGCATGCTCCAAAAGTGTCATTGTTTGAAAGTAAGCAAAATCTTGGAAGGTTCAGGAAAAAGGAATATCAAAAAGTGGAACAGCAGTTGTTATATCAGATGAGACAGAAACGCAGGTGTTGACAGTTGTAGGAATAACAAAGACATATAATATTATAGCAATGTATAAAAGTAAAAGTGCACGAATTGCACCAAAGTAATCTTTAAAAAATGTGTATGCCGTGCATGCATTCTGTTAAGCGGAAAAGAAAGTGACAGAGAGAGGAAGGAATCCTTGTCAAGGGTTGGGAAATGAACTGGCTTGACATTTGATAAGAAAGTCTCATTTGGCTAGTTCTGCAGATAAGAAGCCTAAAACAGACAAAGTAGTAGTTTAAATCCTTATCTAAAAAAGTACTTTTTCTCAGAGAAAATACGGGAAAAGCGTTATCCTGCGTGCATGAAGAAAACAAAAGAGTAGATTATTAAGTAAAGTAAGTGATAAACGTACACGATGAAATACTTGCACTCACTTATTATGTAAAAGTAATAGGACAATTAATATAACACAGTTTCATGTCAAAAATTAAAATCAAAATGTCATCTTGCATCTTGTATAATCTATAATGTACTTATGCATTGCACTGCACACTGATGTCTCATATAAGCAGGTAGACACAACGGAAGCAAATTGAAAAAGTCGCAATGGCGAGTGTGTTTAAAGTACTCATTATAATGAGGTGGTACAATGCGCCACTTGAAAAATATTTTCACGTGTGATTTTACTCACATTACTGAAGGTGATTTTAAATCTCATGACTCATTTTGATTAGGTTAAGGAGCAGATGGATGCCTACCTGTTTTTTTTAGTTGCAGTTAAATCGGACATTTGGGGCATCTAGAGACAAAATACCAAAAAGAGAATTTCGAGCTTATATTTGTATCAATCAATCTCTTATATTATGTTAAGTTCGCTTATTTAAATTGG
The DNA here is from genome assembly GCA_027743805.1 of Lepidocyrtoides sp. E14. Lineage (NCBI taxonomy): Eukaryota > Metazoa > Arthropoda > Collembola > Entomobryomorpha > Entomobryidae > Lepidocyrtoides > Lepidocyrtoides sp. E14. The sequence goes on along the minus strand of JAHZMZ010002696.1, from coordinate 1,486 downwards.
GTTTTAGTTTGCTAATTTCGCATGTTGGTTTTCCCAAAATGTCTTGAAGATGCGCCATAGTTGTCTCAGGCTATCCGATGGTTGTCTCAAGTTACTAGAAAAATGGGGCAAATTGAGAAATTACCTACTCACCGAGATTGGTGCAAATATATTTGCTCAAAATTCATTTTGGTTTTTATCTCTAGTTGCCCCAAATGTCCGAGTTAACAACTAAAAGTGGTACTTTACTTGGAGCTCGTCGAGATCAACCGATTGACATATTGGTTGAGTCAGTTTTCGTAGGGGGCAATCCCTAAGTCTAACCTTCATTTTCCTTTTGCTGACTTGTCTGATTAGTCTAGCAACTTGCACTTGAATTTATTGATAATACAGTTTATTCACCGCAAGAAAAAGTTCACTTTAGTCTAGAAGATACATAAAACAAACAAAAAGCCGAGTCTCATCTGTGCAACTAAATTGGCAGGTTAATAGTGGAGCATTAATACAAATTCCAACTTTACGCGTTTGGGTGGCGTACAAATACAATTTTCTCGTGTGTGTATACGGTTTCTACTATATACTACCAACGATTTAATGGAGTAACATTACTGCCGTAAGGTTCACCTGCATTACTCGAATTACCAGTGGTAATTTACCACTACCGTCAGGTTTTATTTTACCCTACGCATCACAATAATTATGCATGAGATTGTTCACAGCTCACGTTTTGTGTTTATTAAAGCGTCCATTGGCAGACATACGCACCTGTTCACTTCAACGCAACACCATTATCAACTAATGGTTTTAGACGCTGTGTGGGCTTTGATTGCCTTTTCTCGTCATTTTGCGTTATTGACTGGCTAGAATCGCAAAAAAATGCAAATTATTATATGCTTCTAGAAAAGTGCATATATTTGAAAAATGCCGTGTGTTAATAAAACAACCTTTAAACTCTAAAAACGACAAACAGTCTGAGTGAATGTACCCATTTTATGCATTTGGTAATTTGACAGTTATAGGAGAACCTCATGGCTATTAAAGAAATTTTTTTGTCTTCAATTCGATTAGTTTTTAAAACTTCTGAAACAAGAAATACATAGTAATATGATGTGGTGATGCAAGACAAGGAAATTCCTTATGGAATTTCCAAAGAAAAACCAATTACAAGTGCATGTAGAAGGGCTCAATTGTTTCAGTGTTTTTGTCACGCTTTTGTTGTTCCCTTTTTTTCTGAACCCCAGTTAGAAACAAAACGAAACTGTTGAGACGGCAGGTTATGTTTGCGTTTCTCTCTCTACACAATGCTTCTTTTCAACCTTTTGGTGTATATGAACAATAAACCAGTGCCTGACAAGTCAGAGAAATCATGCTCGCTGATGCTATGAAATTTTTCTGAGGAAAGGAATGATCCATATCCTATCGTTTGAGAATTCTTTTGAAGAATAGAAAGTTAAAATCATGATTGAACCATGAATAGATCAATATGAGATTTTGTAGCAGTGATTGA